>JACTOM010000931.1:5283262-5322732 GCA_015832385.1 Elymnias hypermnestra
TATGAGAGTGAAGGAATAGAGAGTACACTTGTGTACTATGCCTGCCAATCCGCAGTGGAGCAGCGTGGTGGGTCTATGCTCTAAAAACCCTCTCTCATATGAGCGAGGAGGCCTGTGCCCAGCAGTGGGACGTTAATGGGCTGCTACTTACCTTACCTTTTATGGCTTCGGAAACTAGCTACTTTGATGTGGAAATTATCTAATTTATTTATAACTCACCAACTAGAACTTGTACAAATACTTTTTACACTAAAATGTATCTATTTTCTTTTTTATACGTTTCTAAATTAAAGGCATGCATTACATTTAATAAAATAAGAAGTAAGCAAATACTGTCCGAATAGTCTGTGATTCGGAGGCGTAAAGGAATATGGATAAGATAAAGGTCCGAACAGTTCTTCTCTTATATATATAGATATATATAATAGATCTTATATATATAATAGAATATCGTCCAGAAAAAACCTTATTAGAATACAGCTCTGTAAAAGTATATTTGCTCCAGGAAGGGTACAGCGTTGTCTTCAGGAGATGTGCATCAAGTAGTCACCCAGTACGTCCAAGAGAAAGGGCTGACTCACCCTCAAGTACGTGGAGCTGTACTACTGGACCAGGTACTGGCCGCAGCCATTAGCAGAAAGCCACAGGTAAGACCCAAATTCCCAAAAGTAAATATAAATGTAAAAAAATAGTTTTCAATTATCTTATGAAACTTATGACGAATTTGAAAATTTGACAAAAATACTAAATCAACTGCCTCATTGGTCTAGTGGTTAGCATGTTCGACTACAGATATGAGGTCCTGGGTTCGAGTCCCGGGTCGGGCAGATTCAAAAATCAATATTGAGTTTTCTATTAAGATTTTCTCAATATTTGCCCGAAGTTGGGAAGTTGGCGGTGTGATCCACCCCCGTGCCTCGGAGAGCACGTTAAGCCGTCGGTCCTGCGCCTGATCTCTCTCCGGTTGTGTCGGATTCCTGTTACATCGGACTATGAGAGTGAAGGAATAGAGTGCACTTGTGTACTGTACCTGCCAATCCGCAGTGGAGCAGCGTGGTGGGTCTACGCTCTAAAAACCCTCGCTCCTCGGAGCTAGGAGGCCTGTGCCCAGCAGTGGGACGTTAAAGGGCTGCTACTTACTTACTTTACTAAATTAACTAACTGATTTTGGGTAACATTGCCTCTCTCTTCATCACTTCTCTCATATAAATATCATATATATCCACACATATACATACATACAACACAATTTTTATTACTATTCTTAATAATACATATTTTCGGTTATATACATTTTTAATGAAGTTTTCGGAGATTGGCGCTGTAAGCCGACATACAGTTTTAACTAGTTTGGCTATAGAGGATCACATAACTTGGGACACACTGTATATACTAGAATTAATTAAGTAAAATCTTTGTACCTTTCTGTAATGGTGGTGGTTAATGTTTACCCTCATGCGCCTAAAGAAGTTTCACTTCAACGTGTATACATACTATATGAGAATGTAAACTCAGGAGGCGGTGCCGTGGGAGCAGCTGTCGAGGGCGGTGCTGGCTCGTATGACACCTGCCACTGAGATGCGGTACGCCGACGGCACCGTGAAGCTCAGCAAGTCCCGGCTGGACCCTGTCACCATGAACGTTGTCACGAGAAGCGGGAACAAAAAGGTATTTAAATAAAATAATTGTATATCGTACTAGCAATGTGTAGATACCTCTCTCGTGGCAGTGGAAAGTCTACTAAGTTTTATTTCACTTAGTTTTTAATTACTTCCTTTCAGCTTATTACATACATACTTACATTCATAATCTTATCAATATACAGATTTTACTTTCCATCCTTCCACTTGCCACGATCCTTGCATATCTCCTTCGCTTCTTTCATTCTCATTAAACCTTTCATACAAGTTCGTCGGTTTAGAGTACTCTTGACCTAGTCTTTATTTAAAATATCCTGGATTTGGTCCAGAAACGTTCGCCTTGGTCTTCCCCTTCCAACTTTCGCATTCACTCTTGACTCATAAATCCTTTTTGTCAGTCTCCTTTCATTCATTCTCTCTACATGCCCAAACCATCTAAGCATACCTTTCTCAATTTTAGTCACTACGTCTTCTTTTATACCACAACGTTCTCTTATCACACTATTTCTTACTCTGTCACTCAGTTTTAATCCACTCATGCTTCTCAACGCTCTCATCTCTACCGCATTTATTTTACTTTTGTGGTTCTTTTGCCATACCCAACTTTCCATACCATGAGTTTTGGCACCAACACTCCTGCATGCACTGCCAGTCTGGCCTTTTGAGACACCATCTGGCTATTCCTTGCATTTACCATATTCCCTGAATTCACTCTCCTTTCAATATCACTTTCACATGGTCCATCTTTGGTAAATTTAGATCCCAAGTATAAAAATTCTTTCACCTCTTCCACGTGTTCCCCATCTATTAAAATTTTGTCATTCGTCATAGATTCATCTCGTTCAAAAAGCATAACTTTCGTTTTGTTTACATTCACTTTCATTCCTTTCCCTTTCAAAGCTTCATTCATAATATTTAGCATCTCCTGAAGCTCGTTAGCGGATGACGCAAGTATTACTTGATCATCAGCGTAGAGTAAATATTTGAAGAGTAATTCATTCATTCTTAACCCTATTCCTTGTTTAGACAAATGTTTTCAAAATCCTGATATAATTATTATACATTACAGTGTAGTTTTGATTACAGAGTTTTTAATGTTTTTGTCTATTACTAGCCAGAGTAACCAAGGCCAACATGGCGGCGTCCATAGCTCGAATCAGTTAAGCTTGCTTCATGGTTTCATTAAAACACAATGATTTCTTTGTATAGGTAACGTTGGTGTCTAACCTGGAGGCTTATGGGTTTAGCTTGCGGCCCCTGGCTCACGAGTGCCAACTGCTGGCAGGAGCCTCGTGCGGCGTCACCAGGACTGCAGCTGCTCGCTGCGACCAGCTCATGCTACAGGGTGACCAGGTAAACAATCTCAGGGTGTATTTAACATGTTCATATATGCAGGTCATGCAACAGGCTACCATTTTCATTACACACTTTGATCCACCATACCTTTCGATGTAGCTTGTAAGATTCTATAGTATGCATAGATTCTCGATCGAGCAGAGGGTTCATAGGTCCTGAACGTTAGCAATCGCACCGTGCGTGATAAATGCCGCACTATCATAATATGTCAGCAAAAGCGAATTGGCGGAATGGCACAATTATAGGGCTCTAAGGCATTCCAAAACGTTCTTGGATGCAGTAAAACCAGGTTTCGCGAAAGGCTTTAAAAACTTAATCAGAAGACAGGTAAGGTATGCAGTGGCCATTGCAACAGGCCACTACAGTACAAAGGCTACATGATGGCTACATGCGGAAGACTACTTGCAGAGCCTCCAATGACGAAGATGAAACAATAAGGCACTTACTGTGCGAATGCAATGGCTTAGCTAGGATGGGAATGCGTCTGCTGGGAGTGACCTATCCGCAACCAGATGACTTTAACGGCTCCAACCTAAAGCCTACTCTCAAACTTTTGGAATGAGTTTTTGAGTACATTTAGGGGAGATTAAAGGATGGGGCGCGTACAAAAGACCCACAAGATTCTATAGTATTGCTCCTGGGATATATGTGCAAGTTTCCTTATGTTATATATACATAGCATCACCCTTCATTCCCTTCAGGGTAGGCAGAGACCATATCCTTCCACTTAACATGATTCTTGCATATCACCTTCACTTCTTTCATTCGTCGAACCCACATCTAAGCATACCGTTTTCAATTCTAGTCACTACATCTTCTTTTATACCACAACATTCTCTAATCACACTATTTCTTACTCTATCACTCAATTTCAAACCACCCATAACTTGTCAAAAACCAATATTGAATTTTCTATTAAGATTTTCTCAATATTTGCCCGAAGTTGGGAAGTTGGCGGTGTGATCCACCCCCGTGCCTCGGAGAGCACGTTAAGCCGTCGGTCCTGCGCCTGATCTCTCTCCGGTCGTGTCGGATTCCCGTCACATCGGACTATGAGAGTGAAGGAATAGAGAGTGCACTTGTGTACTATGCCTGCCAATCCGCAGTGGAGCAGCGTGGTGGGTCTATGCTCTAAAAACCCTCGCTCCTCGGAGTGAGGAGGCCTGTGCCCAGCAGTGGGACGTTAATGGGCTGCTACTTACTTACTTACTTTTATAACTTGTCAATGCTCTCATCTCTACCATATTTACTTCACTAGTAGGTAGTCTGTCTGTTTGTAACAATCTAGCATCATTTCGGAAAATTGATTCCACTGAGAAGAAATCGGAAAGAAACTCAGCAGTTACTCTTTATATATAAATAATATAGGTAGGGGGTTTCAGTAGTGGATATCTCAGACTACAGATTACAGTCTATAAACTAACCATGACTAATACCATAATGTTCCCATGTCTTATTATATGTCAATAGATAAAAAAATTAATTCTCCTTCAAAAATAAAATAATACACCACATTTCATATAAAAAAAATCATCAAGAGCGAAAGTTATGAGGTAACAAACATAAAAAAAAATACAGACTAATTGATAACCTTCTCCTTTTTTTGAAGTCGGTTAAAAACATTTAAAAAGTCCAACCAATAATTCGCATTAATTTAATGTTAATTTACGTCTTTTTCTTTGTATTCTTGCATTTTTCTTTACTTTTTGTATTTTTCTTAACTTACTACATTATGTTTAAATAAATGTTTGTACGATCTATTGTTATTGCATGTTATGTACTACCTTTATGTATTTCATAACTTTCTGTAAGTCATAAGGTCCAGATAAATAAATAAATAGAAACATGTTACATTCAATTTAACCTATAAGCAAAAGTATCCCTGCCAAGCAACAAATATACTTCAAAAAAGGTAAAACCTTACCTTGTAAGTGTGATTTCATCAGGTGAGATCATAGTCAATAGGAAATTGATAAAAACCATTATAATAATCAAAATAAACACACACACCCTATTAAAATTGTTTTAATTTGTAGTATAGGAAACAATAGTAACCTAAAAGTAAAGTCCTCTTCATAAGCTTGGGTGTACTCTTCAATAAGAGATCTTAGAGCTTCGACCCACCAAGCCAATCTAAAAAGGATTGGCTGACCACACCATCTAAACCTGCTCCCAATTTTAAATCAAATATATTTCCTTGCAGACTCATCTCATGGCGAAACTGCTAACAGAAAAGTATGGATTGCCCAAGAAATTTGTTGAAGGTGCCGACAAAGCTTTAAACAAGAAAAAATAACAAAAGCCACTGTTTTTTTGTATAAGTTATGTTGAAATAAAACTACCTGACGTTTTTTCCTTAACCGTTTACTAGTTTTTATTATTAAACCCCTTTTCAAAAAATTACACTAATTTATTACATATAACTATATTATTATAAACATAGTTTATAAAATTTCACTTACATCTAACATTTTCATAATAATTATTCACTTGGAAGACTATAAGACTAAAATTTGTCACAGAATTTCACATACAAATAAAAATAGTCGATTTGTTTTATAAAAAAGGTGATACTATACAAAATATATTGTTTCCACAATATGTTACTAAACTACAATTCAGGTGGGATGTGTCCGTATTTTTCTTATATACAATATAAACTTAAAATCATAATATAAACCGTAATTTGTTTGCTCCAAAGCATGGAACTGCAACACATATAGCAAATAGTATGAAAATAAACCACAACCATAACTTAAAAACTAGTATGACACCATCTTATAGCAAGATATTAACTAATTAAGTATATAAAAATAAATTTATTTTATATTTTATTTATATATAAAATAATTCTAATTCAATATTGGTATTTAATCAAAAAATTAATTTGCAACTATATTGTTATAATGATGATAAATTAAGTTTTTTGTGGGTTCTTCTCAGTATATAATGCAATGGAACCATAATAATTTCATAACACAATTTATTCTATAACATGTGTTATAAATAATTTGAGAATTGATATATTTGATTATATTCAAGTCCTATAAAAATGTACTTGAATAAATAGTTTAATTTGATTTATATTTGTATGTATTTATTACATTATGTATGTTTATTTCTTTATAGTTCATCACAATCTACGCTGACATTTAAAAAAAAAAAAATATTAATTTTAGATATATATTTTCTTTGAAATACTAAATATATGACATTTTATTTGCATAATTAATTGATATTACAGCTTGGTAATTCCTCAAAACAATATAGACTTGCTTATAATTTTTATGATATGTATTACAAGTAATAGTAAATAAACTTATATTTGATACACAATCTGTTCAAAAACATTAAACTTTAGTAGAAGTTTTGAACTTGAAAGGTGTTTTAAAATGCAATAAAGACATTCGCTTTGATTTCCTATGCTCTGGTAGAGCTTTAGGTGTTTTAATACATGAAGAGTTATCATTAGAATTTATTTGATCTGATTCTTTGAAATTTAAATTGGAATCTTTTAAGTTTGAATGCTTTAAAGAATGGATAGTTTTGGACAGTGTTTGTTTTGAACCTTTATTTGTTATATCAGTAAAGATTTTACCTGCAACTTTAGCTTGTTTTGTTGGTGATGAATTGTTCCACATAGCAAGTCTTTTTTCAGTAGACAACTTTTCTTTATCAAAATACTTGAATTTAGTAACATCTTTCAGCAATTTCTCTTCAGACTTTGATTTTTGATAGCCTTCCTTATTTTCTAACTCATAAAATGTAAGTGTTACACTCTCATCACTCTCTACAAATGGATTTTTAGAGGTGAACTGCACCTTCTTTGATGAAATCTGAGGAAATATATTTCTACAAGGCATATTATTAGCAGTAATTTTTGCAGCTGTTATAATCATACTACTGTCTCCATTGTCAGCAGATAATGAGCTGTCTAAATCTTCATAATTGTAACTTTTCCTTCTATTTCTGGAGCGCACTGAACTTGATCTTCTTCGCCGCCTACGAGAGACCCAGTTGTTGCAAATTTCCTTCCTCGGTTGATTAAAAACTTGGGGCAATGTGATGCCATTACTTGTTATGATAGAAGAATCTCTTTCTGTAGAATTATCTCGAGAAATAACTGTCACAGATGGACTACTCAGTATTTCTTTAGCAATTAGATTTCTTTCCCTTTTATTCAATGACTCTTCCCTTTGTCTAAGTGCTATCAAACGAGACATCCATTGCTGGCTGAGTGTTTCTTCAGACATCTTTTGAGGTCCATTATACCTGTCTAATGTATCAATGTAAGGTTTTCTAGTTTGGGGTACATATCCTGGCAACTCTAGAGCTAACGCTGCAATAACTGGGGATACAGGCTCCCAAGGAGAGTTATTTTCAGGACTGATATTCCTCAGTTTTCGATTTGGACTAATATTATAATAAATGGGACTTTCAACAGCCGTGTATGTTCTAGGAAGAGGTTCTATACTTTTGCATTGTTCCACCTCTTTCTCTGAATCACACATATTCGCTTCTGATGTTAGGGCAAGAGATTTTGATGTAAGTATATCTGTAATCTGAAAGGGTTTTGCAAGTGTATCCATATGACTGAGGACTGTTGGGTGATAAATAACAACTTGCGCAGAAAGGTTCTCGGTTTTCGGATCTGTTAGGAAGGTTATTACATCTCTGAGATCATTACTGTATTGAAACTCTTTGATTTCATCGTCGCAGGCGCCGGGGAGGTAACAAAGTGTCCTTATAACTTCTCCAATTTGTCGTGTTAGATCCACATTTTCCGGGGCTTCTGAACATAGCTCGAAACAGTTGAGGCGGAGCTCTCCATTTGGTCCCACAAATATCGCCTCCGATAGGAGACATTTCTTTAAATGGACAAAGTTTAAGTTCTCAATAATCTTACATATTCGCGCCAGCTCTAGCAATATGTACCAGATGAATTTCTCGGTGAAATGCTTGTCGGTGGCCTTGCATATTGAAATCAATTCCTGTACGGTCTGCCAAGAAACGTACTCGAGAACAAAGTAAAGTGTTTTAGTCGGGTTGTGCAGTATCGTATCGTAGTATCGTAGGAAGTTGCCAGATAACACTTTGCTTAATATTTTCACTTCATTGTCGACGTTTTGTATTTGTTCATCGGAGAACGCGGAGCAATCGTACGCCTTCCACGCAAATATGCTGTTTGTGACCTTGTGCCTCACTTTATACAACGTACCGGCGCTAAACACGTCGAGAACTTGATAGTCCTTCAGTTTTTCCATGTTTACGATAAACAAAAGGATTTTCTTTCAAGAATTTTACATTTTGCAACCGAAACAAAGCGCCGAAACTTTTGAAATTGAACGACCGTTACGTACCTAGTGATGTGTGTAGAGTTTTTCATTCGGTTGTAATTTACCGTACCGAATATAAAAAATATAATCTAAATTGGTAATATGAAATTTAAACTATTATAAAATCATTCTAAAATTAGGTAATACACAAATATTTAAATATATGGTTTCTAAATACAGACTATAGAATATTGCCATATGTATTATCGATCAATAAAGTGCTCAACTTATCTCAATTGCCTCCGTGTGTCGAGGAAAACTACGCAACTAATGTTTTGAATATTTAATTTAAATTCAATTAGTAAAAGTATTTAAAAATAATTAATTTTCAGTAAAAGTTACTACTTATTTTTATTATTCTATTGAAATGGTTGCATTTTTATTCCATTAAGTGAAATTACATATTTATCTCTTCTAATTATAAATAACTTCAATAATAATTTATCTTAAATATTATTGCGACGGCCTCGCTGGCGCAGTGGTGCGAGTATTCGCTTTGCTAGCGGAGGTCCCGGGTTCGATCCCCGGTAGGACGAGTTAAGGAAATTGTATTTTCTAATTTGTCTGAGTCTGGACTGGTGGGAGGCTTCGGCCGTGGCTAGTTACCACCCTACCAACAAAAACGTAGCGCTAAACAAAGAAATTTGTGTTCCGGTACGACGCTGTGTAGAAACCGTAAGGGGTATATCGCCTCTTAACAGATTAGCGCGCTTCCAACTTAGACTGTATCATCACTTACCATCAGGTGAGATCAGTCAAACGCTAATCTGTCAGCAATAAAAAAAAAAAATCTTTCTACGAAGTTATTAATGTTTCTATTAATCTATTTATTAATAGAAACAAATAAAAAAACCTTCTTTGTGGGTTATAATAACTTCAATTCAAGAATCAATTTTGAAATTAATGCTAGTTTCAAATCAGATTTCTTTCGTTACCTTTTAATTTCTAAGTACGATGAACCATTTTGACTTTTAGTTAGGAATATTTTCTATTACAAATAACAAATTGAAGATTAGAAATGAAGAATTTACTTCACGTTACGAGACTGATGTAACGAAAAGTCATTTCATGAAAAATACTACAAACTAATTTTATTAAAATTTTATCAAATAACTAACCCTTGCATTTTTACCGATTTTGCGATAACTTCGGTTATAAGGAAGTCACTTAAGAATGCGTTCAAAAACGAGAATTTTAATTTCGTTTACTGGACTGCTTTTTTGATTATATTGAAGTATTCAACATAATAAATGTTATTGACGTTTTTAATAATAGTAATACCTTATAAAATATTTTTTACAATTTTCATAAATTTTATAGTTTATAGGTAAAACTTTTCACATTACCTTATTAATTGTACTTACTGCGTGTGCGAATTTAACTTTTGCAGAACTACCACAAATCATTCTTAGTACTTTAAATTCGAATTTAGCCTTGTTAACTCTTAAACCTAATAGTTCTTACAAAAGGGCGTTATCATTGCTATAATTCCCATCATTTCGTTTTGTCTTAGACATTATTTTTTAGTGATTGATAAGAGCACTTACGCTTTTGTTTTCCATCGATTCATGAACCTCATTTTTCACGTTTGTAGATTATAACATCAAAGTATGTAAATTATGCTTGTGTAACGTGCTTGAACGCCTTTGCACCCATTGAACTTATACTCGACATTTGAATCGCACAGGATTTTAGGAGACAAAATAAAACAAATAAGAAAAATTAAAAATGTTTATTTAGTGAGTATAAGCGTGTATGCGGCACAGCTGACTAGCGGTTTCCAAAATACATATCACATGATTAACGTCTTCATACTGTCTCATTATAAAGCCAATCCATTTATAAATATCAATACTTATATAATCTTACCCGTTACACACAATAGTTGATTTCATTTATTAATCGCAATTTCATCAAAGGTAATAAATAATCTGTTACTTTAAGATTTTCCATGGGGCCATCGCCATTGTGCGATTACATTACAAGCCCTACTTAATCTATAGACCTATTACTTTTAAATTACCTACATTTAAAATATTTATTTACAGAATATTTGTAAAGAATCATTGACTAGAAACAGTGTCTGGAAATAATAAAAAAAAAAACATATAACAAATACCAATAATGAAATTTACAAGTAGAGGAACATGATCACTGCTAACATTAACACTTGCGACTACCGGAATGGACAGTTCCCGTCTTTGGTACACATTTGAACACACGGATCACAATTTCGACTCAATTTACACACACAAAGCGTGGGGCACACACGGCCGCAGTCGAGCGCCGTCACTATCACACGCTCCAAGAACAGCGAGCGAAGCCAAATAAACTTTACTAAAAACAACAACGGTAAAATATATTTCTATAAAACAAACGACAACCTAAAGGAAATAAAATTCGGATAGAAACTTCAAGCGCAAATCGGATATTCATCAACAAAGTTGCCCTGAACGTAACGCAATCACATAAAAATCAAGCCACCAGTGTTGCCAGATCAAATTGCCATTTTTAATTTTAATGTATTCCATGTTAAGTATACTTAATGCACACACAAAAAAAACTTGTGTGCATCTTATATCATTTAAATTAGCTTTACTCTGACAATTTTTATTTATATATAGATAAATAAGGAGCAGCCCATTAACGTCCCACGCCTGGGTACAGACCTCCTCACTCATAAGAGAGAGGGTTTTTAGAACATAAACCCACCATACTCCACTGCAGGCAGTTTTATCTAGATATATAGACATATTATTGAAGTGAAACTTCTTTAGGTGCACGAGAGTATAATTTTTACGGATGAAACTCCTGATGGTTGGGTAGTTTTAATATTTACAAATAACACGTGGCAAAACCACGTGGAATTTTTGTTTACAATTCGTCATTTGAAATTTCAATAAATTCCTATATCTTCCTTCCCCCCCACTTTAAGTATCGGTTTTAAATTTGTATAAATATAAACAAGACTTAAAAATTAGTTTGCAAAAGAAGTTTCACTTCTGACATGTGTATTTTGTTTGCACGTACTTTGTTATTTTGTTATGACCTTAATTTAAGTATAAAATGAAGTGTAGACACATGGCAACATTGTATGCTGTTTGATTACAAATAAAAATAAAATATGAAGGCGTAGGGTAGGATATATAGGTGTAGGATGTAATACGATAATTACAAAAATTGAAATACAAAAAATATTTTCAATTGGCATCATTGTAAATTAGGTATTGATCTGGCAACACCCTGGCTCACTAAAGTGTTTAGCAGACACTGGCTAAATACACTGAGATCATGGCCGGTTAGCTGACCGACCAGCGTTTTACCGAAGCGAAACAAGCTGTCGCACTATATTTATATAATCGTATAAAAATATCGTAACACCGGCGAACTTTACTTAAGTTGGCCATTTCTTACTTGTAATAGAGAAGTTGCTTATTTTTTAAATCGCTGATTTTTTTTTTTAATATATACTCCAACGCAAGTATACGACTTTAGAAATGATGCTTGGAGACATGATTAAACATCCATTTTCACTGTGTTAAATAAAGTAGTTATTGATAAAAAATAGATTATGTGTTTTGGAATTATTAAAAAATTGGAAAATAGTGGTCACATTTGACTATTTTATGATGACATATAGTGATCCGATAATAATACGAATATCTAAAGGAATTATTACGTCACAATTTTTTTTATAAACAATTATTCAAAATATAGATTATTTATGTTTTGAAGTTGGTAAACGGAAACATAATAAAAAATATGAGAGTCTAAGCAAAAGAAATGACCCCCGTGTGTTTGTTAACAATTATTAAAAAAAAAAGTTTAGATGAATTATTTTTTTTTAAATAATGCAACTTCTCTATTATCGAGCTAATATCGATTAATGTAACATAACGAAATTATATTTGATTGACAGTGCAATGTACAAATAACGCTTGTCTATGGTAAAATAAATTTGCATTATCTGAACACATCCATTAAGCAAAACTACACCGTAAGGCAAGACGATATCAGGAGATTACACCTGATGTATGATTACAGTTGTAATACTACCCACTTATTTACAACTTTGCAACATTGATTTTTTAAACTATATTTTCAAATTTTCTAACATAAAAACTAAATCTTTTGTATTCATTTCCGCTTTTACAAAGGATTATTATCGGGAGGAATTCAGAGGGTTTGATTACGCGATTTGTATGTAAAGCGATGTTATCAGTTGACTTTTTTTTTAAGACTGATATCGAATAGTAAATCATGATACAGTCTACGATGGTAATGATATCTACACATGTTTTGTATGGAAACGAGGCAGAAGCCTCCCACCAGTCGAGACAAATTAAAAAATATATTTTTTTTAATTTGCCGTACCGGGATTCGAACCCAGCGTGTTTTATATATGGATTTCTTGTAAACAAATCGCGTGATTAAACGAGTCTCCATAAAGTTCTCGGCACATTGTATAAAAATCTAAATAGGGTTGATATTTCAATGTCTTCCCCTAACTTCATTTGGGGTGGAATTTATATAACGTACTTATAACCTTAAAAGAGGCCTTTTGCCAAATAGTTTATAGATTAAAGAACATTAAAGAGGTTCACCGCCGCGTATTTAAATGTGTAAGTATTATACTGTCAAATAGGTAACAACCCTGTGACAAAGCATTGTAATAATAACGATTACTGCATTCTTCCACCTATAATACTTACACAATACAAAAAATGGTGACAAATCTCGGCTGAACAACGCTTTAACGATTGAAGACTACGCTATTTTAAAATAATGCAGTCTTCTATTTTTCAAAAAACACGTTCCTTGTTCTTTTTTTCAAATAATGCGTTCTTTTTTTCTATTTTCAAATAATATGTTCCTTCTTCTATTTACAAAAAATGCGTTCCTCAAAAAACGCGTTCTTCGTTCTATTTTCAAATTATGCACTCTTTATATATATTCAATTATTGCGTTCCTGGTTCTATTTTCAAAAAACGCGTTCCCTTTTCTGTTTTTTTTTAAACGCGTTCATTATTCTATTTTCAAATAAAGCATTCTTTATATAGTTTCAATTATTTCGTTCCTTGTTCTATTTTCAAGTAATGCGTACCTCATTCTATTTTTAAATATTAAGTTCTTTGTTCTATTATCAAATATTGCGTTCCTTGTATTCTCAAATAATGTGAGCGCGGCACTTTCTGGCCTACCGTACGCCGGTGCCGAGGCGTGGGTGCGCGGAAGGCGGACGGCTGCGGGCGCTCACACGACGGGTGTCTGCCGGCACCTCCTTCTTAGACAACGTATCCATAGCCTGAAAATATATTTTTATTTTAATGTATTAAAATATCACTTAAGAACATCCATCCAAATGGGTTGAGGAGGAAATGGCCATTACATACAAAAATGATACACAGCTGCCTATTTTTTTTATTTGTCAATAACTATAAGATATTAAATTCCTTTAAATATGAAGTTACCAAATATTTCCTTTTACAAGTCGTATGAGGATATTGTTATACTATTACTAGTGTTATTAAGTATATTTTATTTATGTAAAGGAGCAACTGTACAGCGGATATTTTGTGTTAAAAATAACCAACGCGAAAGATATTAATTCATATAGTTGTGAGAAACATAGTGATAAAGCTAATAAAGGTTCTTATTAAATGCTTTTAGGATAACAAAAAATACGTAACAAAAGATAAATAGTAACACTTCATTTAGCAAATTAAACTCATACGTGGGGGATCTCAAATACCCCGCTTTTTTGAAATTGAATCTTCTACTTTATCTGGACTGGTGGCAGCCAAGGAAAGAAATTTGTGTTCCGGTACGATGCAGGGTACAAACCGTGTGAGGCAAAATTGGCTTTTAACAGATTAGCGCGCCTCCATCTTTGACTGTATCATTACTAATTATCAGGGCCCGCAGACAAGTCACTTTCGAAGATTGCTAACGCTCAAAAATGTATGGGAATGACGTTTAATTTTTCGATTATTTTCGATAAAAAAGTTCATTCCCATACATTTTTTGAGGTGTGCTCACAGTTAACCGCTAACCTATCAGCAATAAAAATAAATGTGTTTAATGTACCTTATGGGTGCGCGCGGGAGTGTGCGCGGGTGCGGGCGGCGGGTGTACGGGTGCGGGAGGGTGCGCGGGTGGTACGTAGCGCCGCGCAGTAGGCGGCAACGGTAAAGGGCGTAGATCTAACAAGTGATGAGCTCGTCGTCCAGGTTCTTCACCGCGCAACGCTAGCGAGCACATGGGACGTCTCGAAGCCGTTGCTACTGGACGAATCTTCAGCGGTTCCGCCCCAGAATGTTCTGGAAGCTCCCATGTATCTGTGTCGTCGTTGTACCGCAGTCGCAGTACCGTAGAGCGGCCTGCCTCAGGTACGAAGCTGTCGGCGACTAGCAGCCGTCTCCGCAGTTCCGCTATGAGTGCTGCCTGCAATGCCTCGTGTTCGCGACGTTCTGCGTCGTGGGCTTCTCGCTGTTCCACCATCTCCTCGCGAAGACATGCGTATTTGGACAAGCATTTCTTCAATCTGCAAAAAGATGAAACAGATGAATTTGTTCTTATTTTATATCAAAATCAAACATATCAGCCTAGTTGGAGCCGGGGTACGGGTATTTGTTTTGCTAGCAGAGGCCCCACGATCGATCCCCGGTATGGCAAATTTAAGAAATTTAATTTTGAAGTGAGATTTCTTAAGACCTATGAGGGTAAAGTTTTTACGGACGAAACGCGTGATTATACGTCACGAAGATGTGCAGCGTTTTTAAATATACTATTTTTTATAAAATATAAAATAAAAATATTTCACAAATTCTCTTTTCTAAATTGTAAATTAAAAAAAAATTAATTAATATTTTCTATTATTGACAAAAACACGTTACATTTTTTATTTACAATTCGTCATTTGAGATTTCAATAAATTATTTGCATTAATTTGCAATTAATATTTAAATGCAATTAATATATAAATTAAATTCCTAACATATGTTCCTATTTCCCTCCCTCTAAGTCTTGGAGATCTAAAGTTTTAGATTTGTATAAATATAAACAAGACTTACTGTTATGTGTACTTAGTACGCACGCACTTTTAATTTTAACATTAAATTCTTATCTACACGCGGTATATATATCACAAGTCGAACGCTTACGCTGATCGCTCCTCCCTACCGCTTGTTCCGCGCTCTCGCTTGTACGCTCAGCTCAGATGGAACGTGACAATGAGTCATGCTTTGAAGTACGTGCTACCAGCGTTGATCAATTTAGAAGAACTTTTCACGTCATAAACTTCTAAGATTTACAAAATTTCTTTGGAGTACTATTATGAAAAGTAAGCCCAGTCGGGCAGTCAGTCGTCTCACTTGCATCTAGTCGACATAACAGATGCTTTGTTGTCTATGTTTGCCTAGTATTAACACCCATGATACTACTGTAAACTTATTTATCCAAATTCTTATAGACGAAGCCGTGAACACGAGCTAGCAATCGTACATAGCCTATCATGTGTGTACACCTGCCTTTGACATAGTCCATTTTTCATTTATATCACCTCGAATTAAAGTGGGACATGCAGAAATTACCTTTGCGTTTTATGATCCACTTCTTGTTGCAACGTGGCGAATGTGTTAGTAACTATCGCAGTCGTCTCTTCTTCTAAGTCTATCTTCTGCTGCATCTCCACTTCCCGTTTCTTCCTCTCCGCAATTTCTGTATTCCTTTGTTCTAGAATGATCTGGCTCTCGTTGAGATTGTTGATCAGGTCTTTACCGCCGCCGCCTTGGACCAATCTCTCCTCTAAAGATTTGATTTGGTGCTCTAATTCCTCAGTCTTCGTTTTCTCTTGCTCTATCGTGGATTCGGCTATGATGTGTTCGCTTTCGATGATCACTGTTTCTTCTACAGCTGTAAACATATATTTTTTGCATAATTAATTTCGTGTTGTCAAAACACTGTATACTTCGCTCCTTATACGATGAAAAATTTAGGTCCTCATAAAAATTTGGGATTAAAAGGTTTAAGTCATGCTTATCAGATGTCCATATAAATTACATAATAAATAGGTAGTTGGTGGTTTTTGAAGTGAAACTTCTTTAGGCGCATGAGAGTAACATTTATAAGGATGAAACGTATGATTAGCGTCACGAAAATTTTAATTTGTCACTCGTCATTTAATAATTTAATATACTATTGTTCATAGAACGTAAAATAAAACTATTTCATAATATCTCGTTTTTCAATATTAAATTCAAAATTTTCAAAAACCAAATTTTAATTAATAATTTCTAATATTGACAAAAACATGAGGTATTTTTACTTAAAATTCATTATTTGAGATTTCAATTAATTATCGACTCTTAATATTTTAATGACAATTAAATTCCTAATATATATCTTCCTTTCTTTCTTCCTTTCTTCTACATACATACATACATACACAGCATCATGCTTTATTCCCATAGTGGTAGGCAGAGACAACGTCCTTCCACTTGCCACGATCTTTGCATATCTCCTTCCCTCCTTTCATTCTCATTAACCATACAGGTTCGTCGGTTTAGAGTACTCTTGACCTGGCCCTTATTTAAAATGCCCTGGATTTGGTCCAGGAACGTTCGCCTTGGTCTTCCCCTTCCAACTTTCGCATTCACTCTTGACTCATAAATCCTTTTTGTCAGTCTCCTTTCATTCATTCTCTCTACATGCCCAAACCATCTAAGCATACCTTTCTCAATTTTAGTCACTACATCTTCTTTTATACCACAACGTTCTCTTATCACACTATTTCTTACTCTGTCACTGAGTTTTAATCCACTCATACTTCTCAACGCTCTCCTTTCTCCTAATTCTGGGAAATCTAAAGTTTTAGATTTATAAAAGTAAAAACAAGATTTTTTTATATGTGTGTTATTGATTGTAATAAGTGTGTATATGCATCTGGTTATGTATGGATTTATATTGTGGTTATGCGTATGTGTTTTTAATATAGTTATACGTATTATTGCATTTGTTTATGCGATTATGTGTGGAGTCCATGTTGTGGTTATTATGGTGGTTATTGTTGTATGTTTTTATGTTTGTGTTTATGCGTGCGGTAATTGTTAAGGTAGGGCGTGGTTTAAACCGGATGATTAACCATATAATAATGCGTGTGAGTAAACTTGTGGTTGTGCCTATTTGTGCGTGTGTACGTACGTGGTTGCGTGCGTGGGCGTGGGACTCGGCGACGGCGCTCTTGTGCACGTCGTGCTTCTATGAGCGACCGCAGTCGCTCGATCTCAGCCTGGTACTCCCGCAGTTTAGCATCCTTCGGGTCCTCGTTACGTACCGGTTTATTCTTTATCGCTGCAATCAAACAAAATATAGTTTTCGCTAGCTCATTTGTATGCTGAAGTCTGTCAGTTGGTAATGACTCTAAAACCTTTGGCAAATTGACTCTACCGAGAATTGATGACAACAAAGGAAATGGTGTCTCAACCGCTCGAGGAGGTGGGTTACTAGGCCGTACAAGACAGCATTATAAACTCTCAGTTGGATTCATTCAGGACGTTGAATAAGAATGCGCGAGTGATCCTCATATATCCCAATAATTCTTTATTCAAGAAGGCTCAAAAAGCACTTCTGAATCGTCAGTAGTCTGTCCGGTGGTCCGGAAAGTTGAATCCGCTGAGAACCGCCAAGAAACTCAACGGTTACTCTTTTAACGATAGTTTTGCATGTTACAATGTGAAATATATTGCTTCCATGTGCAACTGGAATCAATTCCAAACATTTCAAATAATTTTCAACATTATAATATGCCTTTTGTAAAAGGATGTTTTTGGCATATTTCTTAAAACTATGTGGAGGCAAATCTAAAACTAATTGCGGTATCTTATTAAAAATTCGTATGCTCAACTCGTCAAATAATTTCTGAACCTTCTTCACACTACAATATGGGATTACAAGTTTGTTTTTATTTCTAGTATTAAAATTGTGTATTTCTAGGTATTTTTTTTTGTGCGCTGGGAAATGCTTTTACGCACTTATCCTGACCTGAATGGGTCAGAAGTCTGGGACTTAGCGAAGAGGGAGACACCAGAGGTTGCGCATTCTTCCCTGGTGCCCAAGATGAGTCCGACTGAGGATCCATGGAGGTGGGAGCAGGTGCGCAAAGAAGCGTCGCCTAGTATCCCGCCTCCTTCGGCGGTAAGAGCAAGCACATACTGCATTCTCTCTATCTCGCTCGTGGGCCTCCTTTAGCGAGATTACAGTTTCGCAGAAGAGGGCCACTTCCGCCCAACATCTTTCACTTGACAGCATCTCGCCTACAATGCTCTCAAGCGAGAGTTCCTCGCCGATCAGCGCTACTAAGCGGTGCCGCTGAGGCCCCCATTATGCGCATTCTGCCACAGTGTGATGTGCTGAGTGGATAGCTGCACCACACTCGTAGCAAGCAGGCGACTCCTCTCGGTCTATTTGGTGTAGGAACTTTCCAAAGCAGCCATGCTCGGTTAAAACCTGCACCAGGCTGTAGAAGGCAGGGGGGTATATTCATGGTACAGTGATACTAGAAGAGGTCTGTTAAGAAACAAGCATTATATTTCCTAATTTTTAAGGAGGCAAATTACCTAGTACTAGGTCAGATTGCTATCTTCTTAGGCTATATGATCACTTATAATCAGATCACAGTAATGTGCTAATGTGTCATTAATAAATAAAAACTCACCCTTTGCACGATGTGCGTATCTGAGTGTCGTGATGGTCTCATCGTAGTTATAGGAAGCGGGCCCGATATTAGCTATCATTATGGTTTTACTGTTCCCGCCCAGAGAGTCCTGAAGGATGCGAGTAAGCTTCGAGTCTCTGGAATACCATACATTTATATTACGACAGGAATAAGAGCGGAGAGGTGATGTACATAAGTAGCAACCTGTTAATGACGCAATGCTGGTCAAAAGCCTCAGGGGAGGGTTTTTAGAGGATAGATCCACCACACTGATCCAGTGCAGGTTGGCAGGCTATACATACCTCAGTGTTTCTACCGGGATGTAATGAACATGAATTTTAGACATCAATTACTTTGACAAAGTTTTTAGTTACTTCATCCTAATACCCCACTATATCTAAAGGAAATATTTGAATACCTTGGCATGCATTCGAAGATTTTACGTTCATCGGAGAATCTAACATTAAAAATCGCGATCCATAAAACCACATTCTATGAGCATTCCTTTACTGTGCAGGCGGCAAAATTGTAGAATGCACTACCACGCAAAATCCAAGAAGCAAAATCATTGCTGGCATTTAAATAACATGCTAAACAAACATTTTCTTTTAAAGACTAAAGTTTAGACGATGTATATATTATTTTACGTATTAATTTAGATATGTTTTAAGAATATGTAAGTTTATTATTATATAAGCTATGTATAGTCTTAGACGGAAAAAGATGACACGATGGGCTGACCAATTGAGCGAGACCAAACAAACTCCTTTTTATTACCTAGCCAACAGGAGCGGGTGGAAAGCGTGCATCCGTTCGCGATTAGGATCTTACCAGGACCACGATCTTTAGTCAGGGGCGATTAGAGAGAGAGAGATATATATATTCTTATATTTTCGTGTTATATGTGTATTAATATGTAGATATTGGTTTTTATGTTTATGCCATTGCCCATCAGTTTCGATACTCACTGCTTTTTAAATCCAAAAGTTGTCTGGAAGATATCGCTATTTAGCGATAAGACCGCCTTTTGTACATGTATTTATTAATAAGTTAATATGTTAAATTGTTATTTCTTGATGTGCAATAAATGGGTCGGGCCAACTCAAAAATCAATATTGAGTTTTCTATTAAGATTTTCTCAATATTTGCCCGAAGTTGGGAAGTTGGCGGTGTGATCCACCCCCGTGCCTCGGAGAGCACGTTAAGCCGTCGATCCTGCACCTGATCTCTCTCCGGTCGTGTCGGATTCCCGTCACACCGAACTATGAGAGTGAAGGAATAGAAAGTGCACATGTTGTGTACTATGCCTGCCAATACGCAGTGGAGCAGCATGGTGGGTCTATGCTCTAAAAACCCTCAGTCCTTGGAGTGAGGAGGCCTGTGCCCAGCAGTGAGACGTTAATGGGCTGCTGTATACAAACAAACAAATTATGACTCTTAATAAGAATCTGATTCATTTTGTATATACGTTATGTAAGCGTATAAATCCACCTTTCTTTGCTTTTTTTTACATTGGCAAATAAATATATCACCTAAAGATATGTTGCAATCTCTTTTCCAAATGTTTTAAAGCACAGCGCCTAACATTAATATAATAGTAATTTGATTGACACTATTTGAGACTGTTAGGAACTGAAACTTTATACATAATTTGTCGATGTTAAAGATCAATTTTAGGAGGTATAGAGATGAGAGCGTTGATAATGAGTGGATTAAAACTGACTGACAGAGTAAGAAATAGTGTGATAAGAGAACGTTGTGGTATAAAAGAAGACGTAGTGACTAAAAGTGAGAAAGGTATGCTAAGATGCTTTGGACACGTAGAGTGAATGAATGAAAGGAGACTGACAAAAAGGATTTATGAGTCAAGAGTGAATGCGAAAGTTGGAAGGGGAAGACCAAGGCGAACGTTCCTGGACCAAATCCAGGACATTTTAAATAACGGCCAGGTCAAGAGTACTCTAAACCGACGAACTTGTATGAAAGGTTTAATGAGAATGAAAGAAGCGAAGGAGATATGCAAGGATCGTGGCAAGTGGAAGGTTGTGGTCTCTGCCTACCCCTATGGGAATGAGGTGTGATGCTATGTATGTATCAATACCCGAATGCAATATTTATAAAAAGACTTCCAAATTGGTAAGTCAAGAGCTGCTCTAATAGTGATCTAATTACATAAAAAGAAGTGTAGCATTTATAAATTTGTAAGTAAATATTTTTCGGTCTTTGTATGCGGGACAAAAGTGCGTCGTTCTCATCTGGTTGGAGTCACTGTCGTAACTCACTTTTTCTCCCGGTCACCTAGCAACTACTTGTTTATTGTAATGTCAAGATTCAAACTTGTCATTCCAGAGTAAATAAATTATACAAGCAACAAGGGAGAAAAACAGGGTATCAGCACCTTCGAGTTTGTCACCTTTACGCGTGCGGAATTCTCTATTTTGCGTAATATACCATTATCATTGTAATTCATTGGAGATAAATAAATATTACATGGAATTTGGCAGACATGCTCACCTGTATGGTACGTGGGGGCTGTTCTCTGCTAATGCAGAGATCACGTTCCCGAGGGAAGAAAGGGCCTGGTTGATGCGCGCAGCCTCCCTCAAGCGTTCAGCTCCCGCGCCAGTCTTCCGCTGTCTTTCGCTTCCCGCAAGATCAACCAGATTTAATTTACCCACACTGCAAAAATAACGATATTTGGTCATCGACAGGCATCATTAAATACGGTTAGGTTATCCTAAAAAACATACAGATGAATTGAAAACCTCCTCCTTTTTAAAAAAAAGGATGTGTGCCTAAGACTACACGGCGGAAGTGAAAACTTCATCAAAGAAAGAAACGTATAGTTCGATCGCGTTAAGAATATTGCGAGCGAGTCATCATTATTTGTCGACCTAGCCCCCCCCCCCCTATCAATCAAACGGAATAGGTGTGAACTTGCCCATGCCTTCAACTGTGAACTTGACCTTGTATGATCTTGGTGAATCACTGCATTCTTAACGCGAACGAACTATAGTACGAAATACAACTATTTCTTTTGATCGTCGTACATTCACAGAGTAATGACAGTTACACTATACATATAACTGTTCTCCGCAGCATTACCGCGTAATTGGCGATCCCGTGGAAATATGGGCAAATCTGATCTATACCATCTTAACATATCAGCATTATGGCCATTTCAAACGTGTCCCGCTTTGGGGCACATTTCTTGGATGCTTTTATCTAAACTAATATTATAAAGAGGAAACATTTGTGTTTTTGTATCTATGTATGTTTGTTGCGTTTTCACATAAGAACTACTGGACCGATTTCAAATTTAATTCACCATTAGAAAGCTGCATTTTTTCTGAGCCACATAAGCTACTCGTATATTACTTTCTCAAAAAAAAAGGGTTCCCTAAGATTATATGTTACAATTAATATAACCGATGGTATGAGACAAAAAAATCTGTTATCGCGTGTGCTGCGAAAATTATTGAAGACACACCAAAAAAATGTTCTACAATATTATAGTATGTATTAATATCTTCAAAAAAAGTCCGCGATACCATTTGTTCAACTACTACAGTTATGCCAGTACAACTACTTTTTTACATTTTCGTCGTCGTCGCCGCTTCAATCGATGGACAGTGGACGTCCATCGATTGAAGCGGACATAGGTCTCACGTAATGACCTCCACAAGGCCCGATCTTACGCCACCTGGCTCCAGCGGCTACCGGTGACCCTCTTTATATCCTCGGTCCACCTTGTGGGGGGTCAGCCTACACGGCGCCGTCCGGGGTCGCCTCTCCAGCACCTTCGGCCCCCAACGTCCATCGGTCCTTCGGATTATGTGCCCCGCGCATTGCCACTTTAGGTTCGCGATTCGTAGGACTATGTGGTAACTTTGGTTCTACTAAGTGTCTCTTCATTTCTAATTCGATCACGTAGAGAAACTCCGAGCATAGCCATCTCCATCGCACGCTGAGTGACTCTTGAGCTTCCGCATGATGCCCATAGTCAGCAACCACATCTCAGAACCGTATGTCATCACTGGCAACACGCACTGATCGAAGACTTTGGTTTTCAGGCACTGAGGGTTATCGGACGTTACATTTTAAAAGTCAGCAAAAGTGCCGAATATACTCGAACCATATTTTTAAATTTTGTCAGACATTCTACGTAAATGATGTTACGAATTTAAAAATGTATTATTTAGATATATATTCGTTATAAAGTAAAATATGGATTAAATTATGAATGTAAGTGTGTATCTATCTGTAAGGAAGTAGTTAAAAACTAAGTGAAATTAAACTTTTTTTATTAACAAAAATAAATCCATAGTCCGACTTAGTAGACTTTCCACGCGAGTAGTACCGCGGAGCATTGTTAGTAGTCAATATATAATTCATATAGTTATTATTGTACATAGATAGCTACTGGTTCATATTAAGGACAATTTTAACTCTTAAAAATCAAGAAAGGAAATAATCTTATTCGGAATGCACTTAACTGAATATAATCGATGGTTTTAGATCACTAAACTCATTTAATTACCCATTAGGAGATCTTAAAAACTATGCAATTAATTGGATATTTTGCAAAGCGACTCCGTTACGATTTAGATGGTGAATAAATACGGATTTCTCCAAACACTGACTGGGTTGGGAACTACGTGATTTACAACAGGAACAGCTAGTATCAGATACAATATTTCCCGTGTGATTTATTACGAAACAGACGGTTGTACTCGTTTCTAGGGTTTTGATATCAAAGGGGGGCTCAGAGTGTAAATCGTTGTCATATTAGACCTTCCGGTACACAGACCTCATTCAGAGCAGAATACAACATTTATTAACATTAAATAATATAATCCATTTATAAAATTGCAGCAATCTTTTTAATAGACATCCGGAAACCAATTTTGTTTCAACGGAGGCTATTATCGAGTAATTTACCTTATTAACCGATACTTGTATGTTTCCAAATCAACTCAGTTAAAAACAAAACAAAATAACAAGGCTAAACAAAGGCATTTTAAGTGCTGCAGATTTTCTTGTATTATGCATATTGCTTCCTTAATTTTTTTAACACGAGATAGTTTTTTTAATAGCGGCACTCAAAGGTAATAATCTAATGCACAGCGAAGTAAAAAAAATATAGTCAAAGAGCAATATAAAATAAAGTTAGATATCGAATCAATAGCTTGCATGCTTCCACTACTTAACTAAGGAACAAGTCGTTTACTCATTTATTTATGATAACTTTCACAAACTATATTTTAGCTTAAAAATAAGTTTATATATGCAATCACAACACCTGATAAATCTGCGAAAGTTAATGAGATATTTTAAATAAATTAAAGATAAGTTCTAATGAATCGTAAAAAGAATTAAGTTGAGAATTGAATCAATTACAAATTTTGATGAAGCTGCAAATAAATTGCCAAATATTTTGACATAAAATAAGCGCGCATGCGTCGAAAATTTGAGGCATGCGCACTAAGTGACACATTTATCTAATAGGAAAGCAATGTGGCACTTTACCGTCGGCAAGATGTCACGAGTGTGGTGCCTCGTCAGACACAGCCCACCACACTGTGGCAGAATGTCCCGCCTGGGGACCTCAGTAACTCATTTTGACGTCGCTGATCGGCACAGACCTCTCACTGGCAAGTATAATAGGAGCAATACTTGCCAGCGAGCAGGCCTGGAGAGCGGTTGTCTCCTTTAGCGAGACTATCATCTCGCTTAAGGAGGCACGGCAAAGGGAGAGGGTGAATGCCGCCGAAGCACTCCAGCCCCGACGAAGGGGTGCAGGAAACAGGAGGCGGAGATTCGTACAACTCCTCCCCTGTAGAATATCTGTGAGCTGCAACCGGGGGGCCAGAGAGGAATGCTTCATACGAACCTCTGGCTCCCGACATATGGTTGATGGTGGCCTCGCTGGGTTTTAGTGGGTATTGCGAGTTTGCACCCTCGCCGAGTCCCACACTCCCGACCTTCAGTCGGGGTGCGCAAATGCATTTCCCAGGGACAAAAAAAAAATGTGGCACTTTCGTCATTCAAAATAGTATCGAAAGTTCGTACTTTCTATACAGGATTGATGAAAAACACTTTTTTATTCTTTCACTTAACTTCAAATATTTTTCTTTACAGTTCTTTACACTTGATGTGAATACGGATTTTTTAAATATTAATCATTTAATTAAGTTATAAAGCGCCAGAAAGGACACGTTAAAAGTTTAAAGGTTTTTTATATGTAAAAAGTTTAAGAAGTTTGTGTTACACGGCATAGGAATTGGCGTATATTGATCATCTTGTTTTAATATAGAAATAAAGTTGCAAACGATTACAATGTTCAACTCAACGAAGAGAAGACACTACCTCTATGGATATACAATAATTAATTAAGCTATTAGGTTGAGGTTCAGAAGCAATGGAAGATTATGTTTACAAACTTGAATATGAAGTCATGGTTCCAATACAGAAATACTTTATAAAGACTATTTATTGTTTTGCTTTCCAATGCGGGTATACAATAACATGAAACACGTTTAATTGTTTACCATAGTTTTGTAGTCACTAGCGTGTAATAACCCTAATTTCACTAATCTACGGTAACATTCAACTTTGTGTATGTACAATTTAATATAAATAGAAATTTTAACAAAAAAAGAACCGCCTTCATAACAAACTTAAAAATATAATAATATGCTCTAAAAAGTAAGAAATAATTGTGTATTCTTTTATAGTGTTCTTCGTATTCTTATATTCGAAGTCGGTGTCAGCCAAGGTAGATGTTCCCCGCGTGTCCATTTGGCAGCTCCCGCGTCTCTCCCACCTGTAGCTATATATGTAGGCACCTCGGCTGACACCGACTTATTTTCTGCCATAAACCGCACCCTTACTGTAAGCTGTTGATCCATAGATCTTCATATTTAACTACGACTAGCAGTTGACCATACCGAAGTTACGGTAGGCAACTCAAGTATCTGGATAGCTTATAGAAGATTCTGCCGAGCATCGTTCATTTGCTCCTAAGAATTGAAGAGTTCCGTCACTTTGTCATGGATTCCATCATCACAACCTAACCAAACTATCACATCAAATTTCCAATAAAAAAAGAATCATTGAAATCGGTTAGCGTGATCTTGAGTTATTCGTCCATTTGTCGCACACATGCTTAATGCAAATTTAACACTTATCCGTTTTTCTCGTGGATGCCATCATCAGAACTGGATTTAACAACAATGGGGCCCTATCGAGCTCCACCTTTCATTTAAAAAAAATCATCAAGATCGGTCCACCCAGTCGGGAGATATGAAGTAACAAACATTAAAAAAAAATACATACGAATTAATAACCTACTAATATAGAACGTAACTAAAGACTACTTTATTTACATTCATTCATTCGATGCTTATCTAACTTCGTTAACGGCAACACTATTGGTATAAAAAAAGTTAAAAGTGCGTCCGTATAAAGGACACGTGTCAGAAGCGAAACTTCTTTGTCAAACAAATTTTTAACACTTTTTATTTACACAAATCTAAAACTTTAGATTTCCGAGACTTAGAGGGAGGGGAAAAGGAAGATATGTAAATTAAGTGTCGAAAATTAATACAAATTATTTATCGAAATCTTAAATGCCGAGTTGTAAATAAAAATGCCACGTTTTCTTTATCAATATTACAAATAAAAGAGAATTTATGAAATATTTTACTAGCGGCCCGGTATGTGCTTCGCTGCGTATAAAAAAGATCTTAAGTATGAAAAAAGTTTCAATTTTACAGCAAAATCCTCATGAATTCATTTGTTACAAAAATTGTGATAAATGAAGAATCGCTCGACCGATTTTGTGCAAACTTCACATAAGCCATCTACTAAATAGTCCGAACAAAGCCTTTTAACATTTGATTTGGATAGGTAAACCCGTTCTTGAGTTATAAAATTACAACGAAAAGAGGCTTTGATTTTTATATAAATAGATAGTATATTAAATGAAGAGTGGCAAATTAATGTTATTTGCAAATATTAAAACTGCCTAACCTTCAAACGAATTAGCATAAAAATCTTCGTTACGCTAAACACGCGTTACAGCATGACTGATAATGTATTGCATTACAAGCGTCATAGTTATATGTAAATATATTTGTATACAAATTACACATTGGTAAAACGTACTTGATTAAAATTTTAAAGTAGTTTACGTATATAGTTAACTATTGTGACGCACGTGTACGATTCAAGTTGAGGACACCCGCCATTGATGAGCGAGTGCATTAAGTGGTATTGATCCAAGTTATATCCTGCGTCATTCAACCAACATTTACAGTTAACGTCATTGAGTTTTGACTGTACTTATTCTATTCCATTTAGATACAATACAAGTATTTTCGTGCGATATACCTCAGTGCCTGAAGACCAATGTCGTCGAACAGTGCGTGTAGCCAGTGATGAAATACGTTTCTGAGACGTGGTCGCTGACTATGGGCTTCATGCGGAAACTCAGAGTCACTCAATGTGCGATNTATAGGTAAATATATTTGTATACAAATTACACATTGGTGAAACGTACTTGATTAAAATTTTAAAGTAGTTTACGTATATAGTTAACTATTGTGACGCACGCGTACGATTCAAGTTGAGGACACCCGCCATTGATGAGTGAGTGCATTAAGTGGTATTGATCCAAGTTGTATCCTGCGTCATTCAACCAATATTTACAGTTAACGTCATTGAGTTTTGACTGTACTTATTCTATTCCATTTAGATACAATACAAGTATTTTCGTGCGATATACCTCAGTGCCTGAAGACCAATGTCGTCGAACAGTGCGTGTAGCCAGTGATGAAATACGTTTCTGAGACGTGGTCGCTGACTATGGGCTTCATGCGGAAACTCAGAGTCACTCAATGTGCGATGGAGAGGGCTATGCTCGGAGTTTCTTTACGTGATCGAATCAGAAATTAGGAGATCCGTAGCAGAACCAGAGTCACTGACATAGTCCTACGAATCGCGAAGCTGAAGTGGCAATGGGGCACATAGTCCGAAGGATGGAAGTTGGGGTTCGAAGGTGATGGAGTGGTGACCCCGCACAATGTGGACCGATGATATAAAGAGGGTTGCCGGTAGCCGCTGGAGCCAGACGGCGCAAGATCGGGCCTTGTGGAGGTCATTACGTGAGACTTATGTCGATTAGGGGACGTCCCACCGTTGAAGCGACGACGACGACAATACAAGTAATGAGTACAATATAAGTAATTCATCGCAAATCTTTAAAGTCTAAAAGCCTGCAGATATTTTGTGAATTGTCTAACATACAATAATTCTTCCGCTAATAACAATAATTCATTTGTTTCAGACGACAAAGGTCCATTAAGTGTTAGTGAAAATTAATTAATACTAAACTTAAAATTAAACATCGAAATTAAAATTTTTAAATAATAATGAATAAATAATACAGATATTACATTTCTTACAAGGAAAAATTAGTAATGTCATATCCTATCAAAGTACAGTAGACAAATAATATAAAAAATCATAAAGTCAGTTAATCAAACAAATGCAATTTTGAACAATATTAAGGGTCACTGTCAAATAATCGTATAATTAAAAAAAATATCTATTACCTCTTAATTGGTAGACAATAATTTCGACATGGATTGTAGTCTCGAAGAAATTATATTATTCGCACCAAAGCATGTATGCGAAAACAAAATCTCAATAATATAGCTATTAAACATGAAACTTTAAGTCTAAAATAACTAAATAAGACTCAAGAATGAAATGTAATCAGATATAACCTTCTTAAGGACGATATTAATACAACTTCTGACACTTTTGAAAACTTTTACTTGTTATAACTACAATTTAATAAATAAATGATCAAGATGACCTAAAACTTTGGCATAAATATGTTGATAGAAGAAAAAGGAACCTAAGAACAGAAAACAAAAAAGAAGACAAACCAAATCAGAGAGAAGAGGCGACGAGAGTTTTGAAGTGAGAATGACATCCTCATTTACCTTATATTAGTTTAAATAATCCTTAGGATCTAGTCTAACGGCAATAGTTATTCTTATCGGAAACAATAGATACAGAACATCAAGAAAAGAAGAATATTGATCTCCTTCAGACTGCACAATTAGAATCTTGTAAGAAACAAAACTAATTGTAACGGTATAATGCAAGAAACTGATCAGTTCGTCGTAATTAAATTACATTAACAGGAACTTGATAAAATAATTATTAGCGATTGTTCGATTCACAAAATAAACAGTGACATAATGTAAGCCATAATGTTGTTATGTAAATATATAAACGAATTGAATCAGATGCAAATAGCGACAATAACAAACGTGGAACTGATCAAAATTCGCACATTACTAATGACCTTAAAGCGCGTTGAAATGACCCAATGGCATTTAAAATGTGATATAATCATTGTTTATTTATAATTTCAAGATTATTTGCTTTTATTTACGCAATATTCGGAATTATATTGCGCCTTGTAGCGTTGTTTCGGCGTTTTAGTTTCAGCGTACAATACTTACATAGTTTTACATTTCATGTTATGCTTATAAGAGAATAATTCAAAGAAATATCAATTCTCACAGCAACGTCGCAATATATATTGAATAACATTTTAGAAGCATGTGTGGATTAAAATTAAGTGACAGAGTAAGAAATAGTGTGATAAGAGCACGTTGTGGTATAAAAGAAGACGTAGTGACTAAAACTGAGAAAGGTATGCTTAGATGGTTTGGGCATGTAGAGAGAATGAATGAAAGGAGACTGACAAAAAGGATTTATGAGTCAAGAGTGAATGCGAAAGTTGGAAGGGGAAGACCGAGGCGAACGTTCCTGGACCAAATCCAGGACATTTTAAATAACGGCCAGGTCAAGAGTACTCTAAACCGACGAACTTGTATGAAAGGTTTAATGAGATTGAAAGAAGCGAAGGAGATATGCAAGGATCGTGGCAAGTGGAAGGATGTTGTCTCTGCCTACCCCTATGGGAATGAGGCGTGATGCTATGTATGTATGTATGTTTTATATATCCTAGATAATACTCACTTATATAGCAAAAGTAGCGAAACATAAAATTTTAATACAAGAAATAAAAACAAATCTGTAATGCGATATTTTAGATTGAAGAAGGTCCAGAAATACTTTTGTATCTTCAAATATATTATTTCCCACATACTAATTCTAATGTACGACCGATGATGGTATTAAAGGACGACTTAAAATCTAAAGTTACGAGGGTTCCTCCGCGCCCTGTCCCGAGAAGAGCCCACAACAAACTCAGTCAGTTAGTTTGTATTTTTTTTACCATCGTCATTACAATATCATACAAGTTTATCATATTTAAATACAAATTAGAGCAATTCGTTTATATCATCTAAGTCAGGGGTGGTCAAATATTTTGATAGTCGAACCACATTGCAGATGAAAATTTAATCTCGGGCCAGTTTTTTTTTCTGATTTTAAGTATAGTTTTTGCTAAAGATGTTGGATCATAATATGTGTATGTGATCAATAAATAATTAAAGATTAAATTTTAATTAGATTAAGAATTGCTTCAAAAAAGTTGCTTCTATGATTAAAATAAAAAATACCTTGAAAAAATCTTCCAGAAAAACTAATATTTGTGTTTTTAATAATAATACAATGCTTCATGGACCAGATAAAATCCTACCATTTGCCCAGACCTGGTCTAAGTAATCTTGTCATGGTATGATTTATCAATCAAATTTCTTTTAACAAAGACTTTGAATTTATTAATTGACATCTCTTGAACGTTTGGCGGGAGTTTATTATAGAAACGTATACAATTACCCTTAAATGAGTTGAGAATTATAACAAATATCATGAGAGAGAAATTACTTATTAATTTCATGCAGCCTACTAGAATTTAGAACAAGTTTACTTTTTAAACAATCTAAGCCATGAGTTTGTGATATAGTTTTCGATCTATATAAATGTGTGTTAAGTGCACTGTTTATTTGTTTAAAAAATGTGCTAAAAGTGCAAATGAAGTAAACGTATAAAGCAATCTGATGCGGTGGGCAGTGTCAATATTATGTCATAGATTACCGCAGTGGGTGCGAACGACACGTAGCGCTCCCCACGCGCGACCGCTGTGCTAATGGTCACGGTCAATGAAGCTTTTAGCCCACGCGATACAAATCACACCGTTACAGATTTGTCAAATCAGCAAACATGACTAATTTAAATTAGATCACGCCAAAAAATAATTGATTAGTTGCCTTATCTGTAAATAGCTCTTCCACGACGCAACAATTTCTTAGTGGCCAATTTTAAGAGAATATAGTGAAACTCTGGAGTTAGCATCTACGTCGAGAATGGAAACAAATCAAAATTTTTATTTGCTAAATACACAATTAGTATACATTTCAGGGTGATAGTGGCGAGGCTCAGTCATGGGCCATCTCGAATAACGCCTTAATCGAACGGTGAAAGGAAGATCTCGGATCCCCAATTGCGGGTGTAGCCACTGTGGAGACGATCCGTTCCTTCCTGGAGAAATGGTTAGCTGGAGGGCAGAAATCGCTCTATTACAGACTGGTGCAGGTGTTAACCGGACACGGTTGGTTTGGTAAATACCTGCATCAGATTGTCGGCTGTAAGGAATCGGCCGCCTGCCACGAGTGTGCTTCCACAGATTTGGGACATCACATAATGGCAGAGTGTTCCGCATGGGGACCTCAGCGACACGTTCTGGTGTCGCTGTTTGGAGGGAACCTCTCGTTGATGAGCATAGTTGGCGCCATGTTTGCTAACGAGATGGGCTGGAGGGCAGTCGCTTCCTTCTGCGAATCCGTTATGTCGCTGAAGGAGGCATTGGACAAGGTGAGACAGAATGCCATCGGCGCTCCACCTATCCGACGGAGGGGGCGGAGTATCAGGAGTTGTAGAATTGCGCATCTTCTTCCCTCTTCATATACTATTGAGACGAGGCGGCTACATCCAGGATACCAGAGTGGATTGTGTATGCGTACCTTTGGTTCTCCACTCTGGGACGTCGAGGGTTCTGCTGGGTTTTAGTGGGTATTCTGATGAGTCAGTGAATCTCCTACTCCCTACCTGAGGTGCGTAAATGCATTTCTCAGCATCAAAAAAAAAATACATATCAGGGCAGTACAAAGGAGTATTGCCAAAAAATGGCGTGAAAATATTACATGGAGTGTCATGTTAAAATTAACTGCATAAAATTCCTTTCATTAAAATCTTAACAACAATTCATAATAAAAAACATGTTAACCTAAAAATGTAAGAGAAAAAAATATAATAAAATAGAATGTCACATTTAGTCATTTAAAGTTTTCTTTTATTTAGTAATTGAAATAAAGAAATGAAACATCTGTGCTTTTGTATGTATGTATGTTTGTAACGTTTTCACACAAAATCAACTAGACGGAATTTAAAAAATTTTTCACCATTAGAAAGTTGCATTTTCACTGAGTGACACAGGTTATATTACTTTCTCAAAAATTCCTAATAAAAATGCATTAATTTGACCCAAAGTGTGAACCAAGAAATCTGTCATCGCGTGCGCTGGGGAATCTATTGATGATAGAACAAACAAATGTTCTACAATATTATAGAACGCAGTGATATCTAAAAAAAAGTCCGTGATACCATATATCCAACTACTATAGTTATTCACTATAACTACTTTTGTACATTTTAAAAATTAATAAAAGTGCCGATAGACATCCATATTATTCATATCTCTGTATTAATACTTATATACATACATAGCATTACTCCATAGAGGTAGGCAGAGACCACGTCCTTCCACTTTCCACGATCCTTGTATATCTCCTTCGCTTCTTTCATTCTCATTAAACCTTTCATACAAGTTCGTCGGTTTAGAGTACTCTTGACCTGGCCGTTATTTAAAATGTCCTGGATTTGGTCCAGGAACGTTCGCCTTGGTCTTCCCCTTCCAACTTTCGCATTCACTCTTGACTCATAAATCCTTTTTGTCAGTCTCCTTTCATTCATTCTCTCTACATGCCCAAACCATCTAAGCATACCTTTCTCAATTTTAGTCACTACGTCTTCTTTTATACCACAACGTTCTCTTATCACACTATTTCTTACTCTGTCACTCAGTTTTAATCCACTCATACTTCTCAACGCTCGCTGTATTAATCCTTATCCTATTATTTAATAAAGACCTTTTCAATACCTGTAAAATACGTTTTTACATCATTCAAAGATACAACGAATTTAAAAACGTCAATCTAAAGAAAATTGTAGCGACTCTTATAACTGGAGCTGTCATTAGTGAGTTAGTTCATATACCAAGGATACGAAGGATACCCAGCGATATAACTCTACTGTTTATAATTTTATCAACCCGAAAACTACTTGACCGATTTACAACATTATTGCATTACCTCCTTGAATTGAAGAAGTTTTCAATACTTGTAGAGTATTTTAAAATTTGCTAATGTCGGACATTCTACGTGAATGATATTAAGAATTTAAAAATGCATTACAGAGATATATTGTGTGAGTGTGTATCTAATAATCTGAAGGGAATTAATTGAAAACTAAGTGAAAGGAAAGATTTATTTTAACGAAAAGAAATCTATAGTCCGACTTAGTATATTTTCCACTGCCATGAGATCGGTATCTATACTGGTGTAAAGTTTAATAAAGCAATATATATTGTTGAAGAAACGTATGTAATATGTTGACAAAACAAACGTCTGGGACCATAGACAAGTTACTTTCATAGATCGCTCAAAAATGGTATGGGAATGACGTTTAATTTTTCAATTAGTTTCGATAAGAAACGTCATTACCAAACATTTTTTGAGCGTTAGCAATTTTCGAAAGTAACTTGTCTAGAGGCCCAGGTCGGTTTTCGTATCGCTGGTATTAAGAACGTTGGATCTCCAAAACAAAACTGTTCAGATGATCTAAAATTTGGGTCATATTTACAAGGTATTTCATCAGATTTTGAAGTTTTTATCAATGAAACTAACTTGAAACCGCTCTCTTAAACAGTTGTGTTTACGTAGATCCGAATTACTTTATAGGGGCCAGCTATATGTAAAGGATGTTTATAAAAAAAATCTATATTTTTTTTTTCAAAATTTTTTGCAAAGTCGTTGAGCCTATGCCTACAGCTTTGTTTTACATATAAGACTAGTTTAAAGATTATATGTCTCTTTAAAAATTATCAAAATATATCAACGAATAGATTTTATATTTTTATTATTCTAAGCAGAAATTATCGCTTCATATCTCGACGACTTCTTATCACTGATTACTATTTGCTAATCGATTTTATCGAATGACCTTAAGATAATTATGTACTTATTTAAATATTCAGCTAGATACAGCCGCGATTATTACTCGATAGATTACTATCCGTTGTACCTACTTTTGAAACAATCAAACGACACTATTCTTTGCATTAACAAAGGAAAACTATAACTATAACTAGACACTTCCACGCATTCAAAGATTTTAAAAAGTTGTCTATATCTTCGTAGTTTATGTTTGTTGTACACGTAATATTTTACAAAGACAATGCCGAACTACGGTAACCAGGACAACGGTCGTCGTAAACGAGGTTTTTATCGATTCTTTGTTTAATTCTTAAAAAATTACAACCGCTCTTTCATTTCTTTAATAGATGTTTCAGTACCATAAACTCAGTTAGGTTAAAAAAAAGTACAATCTATTTTTTATTGCTGACAGGTTAGCGTTTAACTGTAATTTAACGGCCTCGCTACCTCAATAGTATGACTACTTGCTTTTCTAATTTGTCTAAGTTTGGACCAAGCTGGTCATCACCCTACCAGCAATGACTGCTGCAATTCAAAATAGATTGAGTTTCAGTACGACACTGTGTAGAAACTATAACAGATAAATTATCTGTGGGTGCCTGGGTCTCGGCGAAGGGAAGACATTGCAATACCCACAAAAACTTAGCGGAATCCTTCTTCATCCTTTCGTGGAACATCCGAGGAGCGCTCGCACATTCCTCTTTGATGTCCCGGATGAGTCTGACCGAGAGTTCACGAAAGCGACATGATGGGTGCAAATATACGCCGACTGAGAACCCGCCTTCGTCGGAGGTACGAGGGAAAATTGACTGCGTTTTCCCTCTCTCGTGGGCCTCTTTCAGCGAAAAGACCGTCTCACAGAAGAGGACCACTCTTGCCCAGCACCTCTCGCTGGCGATCATTGCGCCTACAATGCTATCCAGCAAATGATTAACAGCAATCAGCGCCACCAGATGGTGTCGCTGAGGTGGTCAGGCTGCACATTCTGCTAAAATGTGGTACGCTGAGTCAACAGCGGCACCACACTCATGGCAAGCAGGTAGCTCTTCACGGCCCATTCGCTGCAGGAACTTTCCGAAACAACCGTGTCCGGTTAGAACCTGAGTCAGTCTGAAAGAGATCGATCCATACTCCCTGGTAAGCCATTGTTCCAGGTGAAGGGCGGATTGCCTCCACAGTGGCCACGCCCGCTACTGGGAACCTGAGATCCTCTCTTCACCTTTCTATCAGAACGCGATCAGCTCGGGCCCTGATAATCAGGTGACATTATAGTTAAGCGCTAATCAAGTCATACTAACCAGTCAGCAATAAAAAAAAACATAACCTCACTTGATGATAAGTGATGGTATAGTCTAAGATAGCACACTAACCTGGTTAAAGGTAATTTAACTCTTAAAGATGTCTTCATCGTTCTTGATCGTATAGAACATCGTACTGGAACACCGTTTCTTGATAACTAGACGCAGCTAAAGCCTACCAACAGTCTAAACATAAAAAAATTGGAAAATACAATTTCCTAAATTCGCCATATCGAGAATAGAACTTAGCAGCTTGTTAGCGAAACGATTATTCGCACCATTTCATCAGCGAGGCCGTTAAATACAAGTTGAAAATATTGTACAAGTGTTTGGTTTATGCATGGTTTGGGCATGTATAGAGAATGAATAAAAGGAGACTCACAAAAAAGGTTTATGAGTCAAGGGTGAATGCGAAAGTTGGAAGGGGTAGAACAAGGCGCACGTTCCTGGTTCAAATCCAGGACATTTTAAATAAGGGCCAGGTCAAAAGTATTCTTTTTTTTTTTTCGAAGTGTGTAGTTGCTGTTAGCCCTACTGGCTTTTACAGCGTAACCGAGAGGGATGGCGAGCGCAGAAGCTCTGCCGAGGGGTGGGCCCGTAGAAGGGCCCTGCTGCGTCGGGGGAAAACGTTGCTCTAAGGGCGCCTCCTGCGAGGCTCGGACCTAGGCTTAGAGCAACGTTTGCTGCTGCTGAAAAAGACAAGAATCGGACCGGTGCTTAATTTTGACGCCCATGGGTCCACGACTGGGAGCCGCGGCCGGGGTGCGTCAGATAGCGCGGGCCTCGTCTTCGCCGGCGAAGACGCTGTGTGTGTGTGTTAGTGTACGGGGCATTGTCAATAGTAATAAGGTCGTCTGGGTCGTCAAGAACGTGTTTGGGCGGCCTCTTCCTAGGCGGGATGTTTAGCCTAATCCCATAAGAGGCGGCATTCCTGATGAGAGGGTTGGGGTGACTGATGGCTCTCTTGAAATAATCTACGGAGAGCGTTTTAAAATGATTGTTGACCGTTGCGAGGTCGAGATCTCTGTGGAGATCGACGTTGCGCATGAACCAGCGGGCGTCCGTGGCTATGCGCATGAATTTGTTCTGCAGCGTCTGGAGTCGAACCAGCCGGCGTGCAGGAACGTGAGCGAACACTACGCTCGCATNTGTTGTGTTTATACAGTAACCTAGGGCTTATCAATTTCTAATAAGAATCTAAGAGTATGATAGGAGTCTAAGGGGTAGTAATTGTATGCATGGTAAGAATCTTTGCATTAAGAATATGAAAGAACTTTAAAAGAGGCTTAAGTATAAAACACGTATTATATACGAAGGTTCGAACTTATATCTCAAGATATTAAAGAAGATAAAGTCAATTACATGATTTGCATTATTAAAACCTAAGTGAATTACCACTTAATTTTTGATGCGAGGTTTAAAAGAAAGCCGTGGAATATAACAATTTATAATTAAGTATGACGCTTACGCAACATGTGCTACCGCGTTTAATTATCATCATTTAGATTAAATTTGATATATTAAACATTCTATATTTGTTGAAGATATTATATTTTATATAAAAGAAGCCTATTTTTAAAACAATTATGCGTTATTTTTTAATAAGATATGTCCACGAGCGAAGTTAGATTAATAAATTAAGAGAAGAGATTTTCATTATTATTTGTACAAGTATGCTCTAAACTGATTTCGCATTATGATAAGTAAAACTAGTCTTAGTTGACATGCGTTTAAGAAATTAAATGTAATATGTAAATGAAGAGGAATAAAAATTTGCAAATCAGATGGAAAGATTTTACACATACTGATATATCTGTATAAAATTCAGTTTAGGATTCATTTAAAAGATATGTTATAAGAGATACGGTAAAACTTTAACTAACACTAATATATCATCAATAAATAAATAAAGTTCAATAGAGAATTGATAATATTTTTCTTTGTGAAAAACTTATGACAATCTTAATCCTGTAGAAGCAGATAACGTAATATTTTCAATACTTTCGTTTAGGACACAGATTAGTCTTTATGTTCTTGTGTCAAAAATGACATATTCATATGCAAATAAACAAAAATGACGCTGTGGCACCATAAAATGTCATTATGTTATTGGTTAATTAAAACTTTTTGTATCATTTGTAAACGGCTGTCCTGTAATAATATGTTTTTTGAAATATGCCACTAAACTTCTAAAGAAACCAGAAGATTATATCAATACTATTATTGAAAAAATCATATTCCAATTGGCAAAATGATGATGAGTAACCACAAAAGTGTCATTGGTTAATTCAAACTCTTTGTATCATTTGTAAATGGCTAAAGGTTAGCTTTTTGGACGGTGTTACTAATCTTCTAAAGACACCGGATTTTTTATGGAATTCTAGTATAAAAACTCTTATTCAAATTTGCAAAAATGACATTAAGACACCGCAAAATGTCATTGGTTAATACAAACTCTTTGTATCATTTGCAAATGGCTTTCCCGTTAAGTCGGCTTTTTTGAACAGTGTTACAAATTTTCTAAAGAAACCAAATTTACATTATTCAAATAATATTCACATTAATAAATAATATTACAGTTTTATATGAAAACGTATCAAAACAGTATGAGTGAGCTTAAAAACTGCTTCTCGTATGAATTATTTTATTTATTTTGACTTTCATTTAAGTAGTCCTTAATACAGTAATAACATTTAGATATTAGCCATTTTTTCAATTTATGTTTATATATATTAATATTATTTATGTCTTTAAAAGGGGTTGGGTATTTTATTATAAATTTTAACAGCCATGACGTGACAGTTTCTATCATAAAGTGTTCTTGTAATGGGTCTAACTAAATGATTTTGAAATCTAAATCGTTTAAATTGCGTCCCACCATACCGTTTTTCAAATTGGTCTAAATGTATCTTTACATACAAACACACTTCATATATATATAGGGAAGGTACAGTTAACACGTTTAGTTCTTTAAAAAGAGGTCTACAGCAAGTTATTGGGCTCACATATTACTAGAATTTCTCCATATAAATATGCCATATCGTAGTAGAGAAGAAACATATCCATAATATCCAAATAGTTTTTTTTTTGTCTGTTATTTTTGCCATTTTCCATATCGCATAAGAAAATGAGCTGATTTTCATAGAAAGAGGATTTATATGTTCTGTCCAAGAAAGTCTATCATCCAAAGCAAAAATGACGCTATGGCACCAAAAATGTAATTTTGTCATTAGTTGATTTTATTTCTATTTCAAATATCTCTTCTTTAAATTGATTTTTTTATATGTGCGACGAAAAGCAGCGATTTACAAAAGATTTAATTGTCACAAATAATTGTAGCAGAATACAATTTCATTCAAAATAGGGCACAACCCAGTTTTATATAAGTCGTGCACCCTGGGGACCTCAACGTCACCTCCTGGTGGCAATGATTGGCGGTGATCTCTCGCTGGGGAGCATTATAGGTGCGATGCTCCTTCTGCGAGACCGTAGTCTCGCTTAAGGAAGCCCATGAGCGAGAAAGGGACAATGCAGCGGATGCTCCCGCTCACCGCCGAAGGAGGCAGGGTACTAGGCGGCGCGTGTTTGCGCGCCTCCTTCCACCTCCTTGAATCCTCAGTTGGACTCATCTGGGGTACCAGGGACGAATGCGAAAGTTGATCACCTGGTGCCTCACTTACGGATGAAGAGGGTTCCGCTGGGTTTTAGTGGGTATTGCGAGGTCTCCTCCCTCGCCGAGTCCCACACTCCTGACCTGTAGGTCGGGGTTCGTGCCTAAACGCATTTCCCAGCGAAAAAAAAAG
>JACTOM010000931.1:5324337-5396951 GCA_015832385.1 Elymnias hypermnestra
GAGGGTTTTTAGAGCATAGACCCACCACGCTGCTCCACTGCGGATTGGCAGGCATAGTACACAAGTGCACTCTCTATTCCTTCACTCTCATAGTCCGATGTGACGGGAATCCGACACGACCGGAGAGAGATCAGGCGCAGGACCGACGGCTTAACGTGCTCTCCGAGGCACGGGGGTGGATCACACCGCCAACTTCCCAACTTCGAGGCAAATATTGAGAAAATCTTAATAGAGAACTCAATATGATGTATGATGCTTTGTCCGGGACGGGTTGATGAGGCTGCAGGTGAAAATCGGCGCCATGTGGGGGCTTTTCGGGGCTATGTGGGGTTTGCACAGCCATTAAATAAAGTTGTGCAATTATTATTTTTATTGTTTATTGTAAGTGTATTTAACTCACAGTGCTCTGAATAAAGCTTTCTTTCTTTCTTTTCTTTCAATATTGATTTTTGAATTGGCCCTACCCGGGACTTGAACCCAGGATCTCATGTCTGTAGTCAAACATGCGAACCAATAGACCAACGAGGCAGTTTAACTAATACATTTATATTTTTATTTATTGTGTACGCCATCCATTCGCCTCGTCCGATTCCAATTATTACAAACAGCTTATTTTTTGTAAATACCCACATTTGTACGGAAACAATGTTTACCGATTACTCGAAATCCGAAAACCATAGTCAACGTTGAAGCAAAATTTATTGTATAATTAAGTTTCAGGAAGACACGACATGTTAATATTTCAGCGTCCATTTTCCGATAGCGGCTGAAAACATCACCAGAACTTTCCATTTCAAATCACGGCTCATTGGTCCTTATGCGTGTAACACTACGTGCACTGCACCGACACACTGACATAGATACGCACGGCCTTTAACATACCGCGGTCTCAACAAAATACCTTAAAAGTTGTTGTAACCTCCAATTTCGAGTACCTCTCCCTTTGGAGCGGTCGTTAATTACATCCTCGGTGACAATCCTGAACCGTATATATGTGTAATTATTTAATTGCAAATGTAAACATTGCAACGTAGACGTAGCGTCAGCAAAACTTCAATATATACAATTACCAGTCAGGATTTATCTACCTTATGATAACTTGGAATTGTTTTAGAATCCAGATCGCAAGCATTCAAATGTACGTGAACGGATGAATCCAAGTTAGATACACCAAGGTGATAAACGCAAGCAAACTTGTAATGGAACAACACTTTTGTAAAAGTTCCCCTGGGTTTTAGCGAGAATACCGGAAGAAACCAGTAGAGGCTATTTTTTACCGAAGGATTTTTGGTACATAGCGGCGTATATTTGCGCACCTCCCCCCCTCTACAAACCCTCAATCGGGTTCATCCGGTGACCCTCTAGTATCTTATAAATAAAAAGGTCCAGCCTGATCTTAATTGCCATTGAAAGGTCTCCTGGCTCTCTGTGATCCACACTCCTGGTTTTTGGTTAAGGTTGATTCGTAAATGGATTGCCCAGCATCAAAAGTGAGTGTTTATATGCAACTCTCAATGTTTACATTTTGTATAAGAGACGCATAAGATATACATATTTTATATAAACAGTTGTCACTTAACATACAAGGGCGTTAACATCTGGTGTTTTCACTTATTTTAAAGTGGGACACATACAGTCAACCTTTAATTATCAGTAAAGAAAGTCAGACACGCCCATTATTTATATAGAGGTTTTGTCAGCTACAAAGGTAATGATTTTGTCCCTACATAATTTTAATGTTATAAAATATAAATTTTGACTTAATTCTAGTTGCACATGAGAGCTCATTGTCAAACAAAGCATCTCCTCATTCCAATAGGGGTAGGTAGAACACGTCTTACCATTTGTCACAATCCTTGCATATCACTTTCGCTTCTTTCATTCTCATTAAACCTTTCATACAAGTTCGTCGGTTTAAAGTACTCTTGACCTGGCTCTTACTTTAAATGACCTGGATTTGGTTCAGGAACGTTCGCCTTGGTCTTACCCTTCCAACTTTCCCATTCACTCTTGACTCATATATCCCTTTTGTCAGTCTCCTTTTATTCAATCTCTCTACGTGCCCAAACTATCTAAGCTGACCTTTCTCAATTGTAATAACTACTTCTTTTATACCACAACGTTCTCTTATCACACTATTTCTTACTCTGTCACTCAGTTTTAATCCACTCATACTTGTCAAAGCTCTCATCTCTACTGCATTTATTTTACTTCTGTGATTCGTCTGCCATACCCAAATTTCACTACCATGCATAAGTGTGGGCACCAACACTCCTGCATGCACAGCCAGTCTGGCTTTTTGAGACACCATCTGGCTAGTCATAAAGGCGTGCAGAGCACTATTTACCATATTCCCTGCATTCACTCTCCTTTCAATATAACTTTCATATGTTCCATCTTTTGTAAATTTAGATCCCAACTATACAAATTCTTGCACCTCTTCCACTTGTTCCCCATCTATCAAAATATTGCCATTCATCATAGATTAATCTCATTCAAATGTTAGTTTATTGCTGATAAAATAAATTTTTTAACAAGATTCTTCGTAAGCAAAGTGAGAAAATTCAGTATTCTCTTCATTCACTTGCTGTTAATACAGTTTTTTCTTATATTCATTAATGTAATTTATTTTTCTAAAATTTTTAAGAATTCGTGTAAAAATAGCGTTAGTACGATTGTCTTTAATCTTTATTATTACTATCATCACTTGCTATCGTATAAGATGACAGTCAAGCGTTAACAATCACGCGAAGAAAACAATAGTAACTACCTTCAAATAAATAGCCTTCGTAATTTTACATTAATAAGTATAAAATTATGTAAGTCTTTATTACTTTACGTTACTTCTCAATGGCATGTGCCTTGTAAGGTCACCTGACCACGAACAACCTACTTTTGATAAAGAACTTCATCTATTATAGACGAAGTAATATTCACTTGTTTGAAGAGCATCCTTGATTTCATTAAATGACCACAATGCAGTCAAAATTACGTCATTTCAGCGTGGGATGGAAGACATACAGACATTTATGACTCGTTTTAGAGATTGAATAGGGTTACAAAGGGGCAAGGTCAAAAATAATCTTATAAAACAAATTTTATATACTCAATATTCAAAACAAGTCATTTACATTAAATTAGATCAGATACCAATAACTTCTTAAACTCATTACGTAGAAAGAAATCCTTAAAATTAACGTGAACTTTCAATATTTGAATTTAACTGAATTAATGTGAAACATGTGATAGCTTTTTTTGTGTAATTTTTTTATGGCTGTTCATTTAATATTAGAGCAGAGGAATTTGTTAGTTTTTTTTCTGTGTTTTTATTTGATGAGGGATTTAATGTTAGTTATTTATGGTGGCTTTTAGGCAATAGTTGAAGGGAATAAAGTCTGTTTATTCGGGGTTATATTGACGTTTTGTGAAAAAGTATTACGGAAGCTAAGAATTGAGCATAATATAAGCAAAGTATTGTGTAATAATAAATGGAAATAGGATGTAAAAAGAAGTATTTTACATGAAACGTGATGTTAATGAAGTTTCAACCACTACAGGTTGAAAGAAAACGTACTTGAACTTGAATAGGTGAATAAATGAGTATTTTATTGATATTTGAAGATTTAAACAAGATAGAGAGACATATCTATATCCAGGTATCTATTGACTTATCACGATATCTCTGGAACCATAAGGCGTAGACTTGAAATTTGGCAGGAATATTCCTTTTGCTGAGTTGAGGCCAGCTAAGAATGGATTTTTACGAAATTCCACCCTTAAGAAGGGTTGCGGGGTTGTTATATCTATGTTTCTTATTTGTAAAACAATTTGCCTAAATTAATGAAAATGCTAAAACATTCCACACAGACGAAGTCGCGGCTTCAGTTAGTATATTAATTAATAGTAGAAATTGAGTGGAAAGGCAAAATAATATTAATTCCTAATAGAAAACAACACAAACCACTTCGGCTACTACGTCAAAATAGCTAAGTAATTCAATTGATTCTAAATTCGGGATTAATCCCACCTAATAGCATATTTCATCTGAGTTTACGATTTGTTAATATAATTCTTAACAATATTAATAATTAAATTCCTATATAACAAGCAAAAATGTGTATGAAAAATCTACTGCGCATAAATGTCACTTTGACACAGATTTTCAGTAAAAAGTGTACTCAAACACAAAAATAAAACGAAATTATTATAAAAATAGGAATAAATATTAATATATACATCGTATTTACCACGTCCAGTAATTTTCATCGTCATACCAGCTCCAATTGTTCATTCTGATATATCCCAACACTGAATCAAATGGTAATGTCAACCGTACGTAATATATTCGACACTTTTATGAAGAAAATATAACATTGGATGATATTTTATATCACACGGTATGTGTAAATGGAAGGAATGGTTATTTGAGATTCCCGAAGGAGCCGCGTTAGACTCGCTAATGCGACGAGTCATCTCCAAGTGGTGTCACTACCTACTGGACTTTCGCCCACGCGCAGTCGACACGAGAGAGGATTCTGATCGCTGAATAAACCCTAAATATTACGTTAGACAATACGAAACATGTCTAATTATCTAGAACTATGAGTCAAGTGAATCCACTGCCAGGCATGCGCCTTTTGCAGGAAATAAATATTGACTTTTTGTCCCTCCTACCGGACGATATAATCCCTAAAGGCGTTCAGCTTACGTGTGATCGAACCCGGTGTGTTTAGACCTAACTATTCTAGCCTACATTGCTGTAGCTCAATTCTACATTACTTATACGCTTAAAAATTCCCGTTCCCATTCGCAGCGGAGACAAAATTAGATAAGATTAGGAATGATTATATTAGAGGAAGTGTGAAAATAGCACCAGTGACCGAAAAGTTAAGGAGTGGAAGGCAAATGTATGAAATGACAGCGGATAGAGTGAAGTGACGAAAGGAAACATGCTGTACCGACCCCACCTAGTGGGATAAGGGCAAGATAATGACGATTCAAATTTCGGGAAGAAACAGCTTGAGTAATTTATGTAATTCAAAATTGTCAGTCTTACACTAAATGAGTAATTACACAAAACAATAGTTTTTTTTTTTGAAATATTTCTCCGTCTTTTTAGTTGGTATAAGGAGTAACTTAGAATATTTTTTATTTTAGAAAAAAAGGCATATGAAATTACACAGGCAGTAGCTAGTGCCTCATAATAATAACCTTTTATTTTTTACATCACACTTACATAAAACAAGTAAAGTAACCGCAGAAAAAAAAAATGTGATGCCGCAAAAGGGAACACCGCTCAGCGATTTCGTCCCAACGCTGGTTTTCAGCGGAGACCCGCTATCTGCCAGTGAAAGTCTTTTTAAAATCAGTGTAGACAAAGTTTTGATACATCTATTTATTAATCTATATATAAAAATGAGATATCCAGATTGCAGGGGTGTTAATTAAAAAAATTCAAGCTTCACTTACAAAGTTTATCTGTTTGGTATGTAGTAAACTTTTGGAAATTCTAGACTCAAAGTGTAGCGAGGGTACGTTTCTCATTGATAAGCTTTAATTACATTTAAAACTAATATTAATACATTTACAATATAATCAAATAAAAATAGTATACAGTCTTATTTTTAAACTTCGTTACAAATTAAAATATATTGCTAAGAAACACTTACTTATAGAATTACTTATATATATATATAAAAGTATGTCGTCGTCGTCGTCGTCGCTTCAACCGATGGACGTCCACTGCTGGACATAGGTCTCACGTAATGACCTCCACAAGGCCCGATCTTGCGCCGCCTGGCTCCAGCAGCTACCGGCGACCCTCTTTATATCATCGGTCCACCTTGTGGGGGGTCTGCCTACACTGCGCCGTCCGGTGCGGGGTCGCCACTCCAGCACCTTTGGCCCCCAACGTCCATCGGTCCTTCGGACTATGTGCCCCGCCCATTGCCACTTCAGGTTCGCGATTCGTAGGACTATGTCGGTGACTTTGGTTCTACTACGGATCTCTTCATTTCGAATTCGATCACGTAGAGAAACTCCGAGCATAGCCCTCTCCATCGCACGCTGAGTGACTCTGAGCTTCCGCATGAGGCCCATAGTCAGCGACCACGTCTCAGAACCCAAAAGTAAGTAAGTAGTGGCCCATTAACGTCTTCTCTCGCTCTTCACTCATACGAGTGAGGCTTTTTAGAGCATAGACTCACCACACTGCTCCACTACGAATTGGCAGGCATAGTACACAAGTGCATTCTCTATTCCTTAACTCTCATAGTCCGCGAATCCGACACGATCGGAGGGAACAGGCGCAGGACCGACGGCTTAACGTGCTCTTCGAGGCACGGGGGTGGAGAATACTGCCAACTTCTCAACTTCGGGTAAAATATTGAGAAAATCTTAATAGAAAACTCAATATCGATTTATGTCTTGATAAGAAACACTTGTTCACGTAAAAATTTAATTTTATATATATAAGAGTTGGAAGCAGACTGACCTCATCTAATGTGTTAAGCTACGATATTGATACTTCGAAAGCTTTTGACGTTATAGATGTTTTTATTTTAACATATTTTTTACACTGCCGATTTTGAAAATAACATTTACGTTAACAAATCTTTCATTTTGGACCTATCATTCCAAATTATATATTAATTTGTACACAGTAAAGAGGTTTTAACCACGTAGATACCAAATCTCGTGGCAGTGGAAAGTCTCCTAAGTCGTACTATAGATTTATGTTTGTTAACATAAAAGTTTTATTTCACTCAGTTTTTACTTACTTTAGAATAAATACACAAATATGTGTGCTGAATATTGCAAAAGGACAGTGGTAACAAATAAAAACAGTCATTCTGAAATACATAAAGTCTTTTCAGAGGCCATCGCTATAAAAATTAATATAATATAGTAGCATTATAATATATTTTTGAGAATGTAATATAACCTATGTCACTCAGTGAAAATACAGCTTTCTAATGGCGAAAAAATGTTGAAATCGCTCCAGTAGTTTTTGTATGAAAACCTTACAAACACACACGCACAAAAACACAAACGTTTTCTCTTTATAATATTAGTTTAGATATAGACTTAATCTCAAGATTAGGAACAAATTTATTTGAGTTTTTATACTGTATAAGTACAAAATATTGTTATTGCACAATTTAAAACTTCTTTGCCAAAAGAATTTTTTTTAAGTCTTTTTAACATTTATACTTGTACAAAACTAAAACTTTTGATTTCCTAGTCTTAGAGGGAGGGGAGAAGGAAGATTTGTTAGGAATTTAATTGTCATTGAAACATTAAAAATGTAGAAAATTAATAAAAATAATGAATTGCAATGTCAAATGAGGAATTATAATAAAAATAGCACGTGGTTTTTGTCAATATTAGAAATTATAAATTAAATATTGATAAAACTTGAAAAAGGTAGTTAGTGAAATATTTTACATGTGCCTAAAGAAGTTTGACTTCAAAATCAAATGGAATGTAGAACAAAAAGAATTGAAGTCCTCTGATGAGTAGTATTGTATCAGGAGTTATTTTAGTAATCCCAAGGCAATATTTTAGACAACATTTAAATCGATACAATGAACAAATGAATAGCTAAGTTTTGAACATTAATAACAAATGTTAACAACATTGTTACATAACCCATTGTGAAAATTGTAAACAGTGGCAGTGTATTTATGACGACGTATTATGCACTTGGCTTTAAAGTGTATTCTAAAGACGAAAGAGAGACTGCGGAAAATAGGGTTCATTTGAATTTGAACAAACTGAGGGTAGTGACCGTTTCTACAGAACATAAAGTATAGTACTAAGTTATAACGAGCATTTGCATAGGTGCTAATAAAAATTAATATAAAACAAGTAATGTATTTTTGTAAAGAAGACGTAGTGACTAAAATCGAGAACGGTAGACTTAGATGGTTTGGGCACGTAGACAGAATGAATGAAAGGAGACTGACAGAAAGGATTTATGAGTCAAGAGTGAATGCGAAAGTTGGAAGGGGAAGACCAAGGCGAACGTTCCTGGACCAAATCCAGGACATTTTAAATAACGGCCAGGTCAAGAGTACTCTAAACCGACGAACTTGTATGAAAGGTTTAATGAGAATGAAAGAAGCGAAGGAGATATGCAAGGATCGTGGCAAGTGGAAGGATGTTGTCTCTGCCTACCCCTATGGGAATGAGGCGTGATGCTATGTATGTATGTATAAAGAAAGTGTAAATTAATAGTAGTAGTTTCTATATCTGATTAAATAATAGGGTTTATTCAATCGACAGTCTATATTTCGTCAAATTATAAAACCATCACGCTCAATGGATTATGTTAAATTTAAAAGAAGATGAAGCAAGATTTGATTAATGAAAAGAAGTGGGCCATACTGGTTTTGACCTGAAAGGATTTATATAGTCTTTTTAACAGTAACAAATTCAATGTTTTTGTTAACAATATATTAAATTTGTGTTAATTGGTGAGGATTTTTGCAACTTTTCACTTAGAATTGTAAAAGAGGAGACCTAACAGAATAACAACTTCAAATTTTATATACAGTACACAGATCGTATCTATTCTAACTGCATTATATTTTGTGTTCTACATAAGAAGATATTACAGTAACATTTCCTGTATTATATCAACACTTTTCTGAAGAAGATAGGCTGCCCTTGCTTACACGGCACCATTTGTCTGCTGAATAATTACTGATAGCCTCGCTGACATTTTGGCAAATTCTAACTTCCTTAGCATATGGTACTGCGCTAATTTGAAAAGAGTACACAGCCTGGTCCTGGAACGTAATTTTTCTAGCATGGTGGTACATCTATGCTGATAAGGTAAATAGTAAAAACCGAAGTCTTCCACCTTTCTTCTTAGAAAATAAAGTTCACTGTTACGACTGGGAGGCTGTCAAAATGAGTAAAGACAGATACTTCTATCACTTAGAAGACAAAAAAACATGGGAGTGAATGAATTTGCTTTATATAGAATATGATATAGAATAAATATATATTGTAATGATGATGACAAACAAAACGTACACCCGACTGAATTTATTGTGGGCTCTTTTCAAATCAGGGCACGAAGGAACCCTCGTAACTTTGGATTGTAAGTCGTTCTTTAATGTAATCATCAGTCATTCATTTAAATGATATATGAAAAAATCGATATTTGACTATTCAAAAGTGCTGTAGGCCTACTTCAATAAAGATATTTTGACTTTGACATATCCGTTTGACACAATCTACAGAACGACCCATATATCGAGACATTGGCAAAATAATGCATATTTCAATCGTGGTGTGTAGCCGTAAATATTTCCATATATATTTTCCTGCCTGTCAAACATTTGACGTTCATCCTGTCATTTAGAAATCAATTAAATTTAAAAGGAAAGTTATTTTTTTTTATTTCATATTCGTTTAGAATGTCAAAGGTTTAGTGTTCTTGCCATCGTTCAGAAATCCAAACGATTTAAACCAATTTTCTTTTTATTTGTTGGTAACATTTGACATTCACAACCACCAGTTTCTGATCGCAACTGTAATATTTTACTGACTATAGTTAAGTTTCGACCGTAGTTTTTCCTAAAGTTGGAACATTCTGCAATTAACTAGCTGAACCCGCGACTTCGTCTGCGTGGGATGTTTTTTTGTGTAGCATTTTCATTAGGTTAGGCAAATTGTTTTACAAATAAGAAACATACCCGCACTGACCTTTGAGAGTGGAATTTCCTAAAATGAACATTTAATAGATTCCATTATGTCAAAAACAAAATTTCTGATCAAGTTTTATATACCATAATAGATATAGTTTGTAAATGTGAAGTATGAATTTATTTTTAATGTGAAAATTTGAATTTTTTTTAATTAACACTCCTGCAAACCCCCTTGTGGATGGAATTTCGCGAAATTCGTTCTTAGCTGACCTTTATTCGGCAAAATGAATATTTCTACCAAATTTCAAGTCTTAGCCTTATGGTCCCAGAGATATCGTGATGGGTCAATAGGTAACTAGATATCTCTTATATATATATAAATGATGAGGTATAAATTTTGCCGAGTCAGCTGGTTTTAAATATCAAATGAGACGGTCTTACCGGATCCTGTTGGTAGCGCGATGTGCAGTCTCCACAGTGACCAGGAACACGGCGTGACTGCGTGAGGAGTGCTCGTTCATATCAGTCCGACCTGCGGCTCTGTTGCGATTACCAGCTCGCATAGCACGCACCATGTCCGCCGCCGACTTGCACACCACTGATGTCATCTCGGGGATGTAGAAACCGTTCAACTCCTAGACAGAAATACTCCTTCATTTCCACTGATAAAACGTATTACGATTGGCCATTCTGCGTGACTTTCACTGTCCTCACTCGGTTGGGATTATACAATTGCCTTTGCGGTTGTTGAATATGTCTACTTGGCTACAGTGACTCATATCGTATAAAACAAACTATGCTCTTGACAATAATATTTATCATCAAGTATTTTTAGCAAGACAAGTTTTTGTAAGCTATAAGCAATAAGAGTATATACATATAAGTAAAATACGATATTTCACTTTAAGAATTATTTTTGAAGTGAAACTACTTGAGGGTAAAAATTTTGCAGCGTTTTTTATGCTAATTCGTCTGAAGGTTACATAGCTTTAATATTTACAAATAACACGTGGCATTTTAATTTGCCACTCGTCATTTAATATACTATTTTTTATAAAACAAAAATATCATAAATAATCTTTAATAAATTTCAAATTGTTATATTGATAATAAATACGTGTCATTTTTATTTACAATTCGTCATTTGACATTTCAATAAATAATTTGTATTAATTTATTACACTTTTAATATTTTAATGACAATTAAATTCATGAAATTCCTAACATATCTTCCTTTTTCCCTCCCTCACCGAAATCAAAAGTTTTAAATTTATATAAATTAAACAATTACTTTAAAAAAGAAATTTCGCTTCTGACATGTGTATTTTGTACGTACGCAATTTTTACCTTTTTTTTTTTAAATAAAAAATAGACAAGACACTAACACGAGTTTTGAAGTATTTTATAGAATACAACTCACATCATTTTTATAACATTTTAATAAGATAATTTTGGTTATTATTAATATGTTATATAATATTGAGTTATAAACTATTTTGTTACGGTACGGCTTGCACCATTTTAATGACATTTGTGGTAATAGTTAAACTATTCGATTTTTTCTTACAGGAAGTTTAAGCTTGTCATAAGAAATATGTGATTTTATTTATCGCTTGTCATTTCTATAAGTGTTTTCGATTAACAATTTAAAAAAAAGTGAAATAACATAAAAAGTCAGTGAAAAATTTCATCATCTTTGAGAATGAGTTTAACAGAGACAAATTGAAAATCAATGTGATGAAATGAAGACCTTTTTATATCCTACACAAGCATTTTAGTCAATTTTCTAACACAAAACTAAACAAATTTCATTTTTAACCAATAGTTTCCTCTTTGTGTTCCCAGCCTTCTGTATATGTATTTATAAAGATTAATCATAAAAGCAGTACTAATAAATAATGCAGTTACATATATTGACAATTATATATAAAAACAACGTGAGTTATGTGAAAAATTACAAGTAATACAAAGTACATAATATCTAATGATTGTCATAGTTTCAATAATACACTTGTTTACATTGCACGTAGAAGAATATGTCTATGACGGCGGCAACGTTTTTTTAATGTTGGTAACAAGGGGTGCAGCGAGCAAGCAACAAACATCTAGCAACATTCGAACTACCCCCACTCGCAGAAACTAGTGTTAAAGGGCTTGCGTTAGGCTGGCGGGCATTCTTACTCGAGGTGCTGCCCGGTGCACACCTTGTACCCATAAAAATTGATTAATTTATAATTTAGTTAAATGTAGTAAATAATATCTGTGAAAATTTACTGTGGTTGTCTTTATTTAAACGATGGAAGACCAGAACGCGATATATACATGTCGGAGAATGAGAGAGACCGGAGAAGCATAAGGGGCGTAGGGTTCTCCGCCGACAACATTATTAATTGGCTCCATTATTTAATTTCTTATTCTGTGGGCGTTCGTGGGTAACGTTGGGGCAATCAAACACTTTATTAATTTAACTCGTATTATAATGTTCAATCACTTAATGTTCCCGATATGTATTTATACAAACTCATTAACAATAACAGCTAGGAACGCGACAGTTTCAATAGTCGACCATTCCGGCCAACCGCCACTCGAGAACTGCCGAGAGACGGGCCGGACTGCCACTTATTGACTCTGCCCCCACGCCGATACACAAATGGCGCCAGCGTTCCACAGACTCTTGCACTCCGACATACATATTATTCCATATACTAGTATATCTATTTAATACTAGCAAACCCGAATAGGCTTCGTTATGGACCAATGGTAAATAAGTGACGATACAATTGATTTATAGAAATTTAATATGATAAGTTGCCATTATCATCTGTCAATGAACTTTCATAAAAAAAAGACACAACCAGTAGACAAAAATTGTAATATTGTTAGCATATTCTTTATAGTATATATATACTGTATAGATACATATCAATATTATAATAAAAATTTATGAACATATGTATAAAAAAGTAATTGCGTAACACATCGACTGGTAGCTGGTCCTTTAATTTCAAATGAAGACTCTACTTCAAACTCGTATATTTTTTACTAGCTGAACTCACGACTTCATCTGCGTGGAATGTTTTTTGGGTAGCATTTTCATTAATTTAGGCAAATTGTGTTACAAATAAGATACATACGTATAAATATTTCAATGAACTATTTGCTGTGTATTACTGCAAAGAGCTTATAGTCCTTTTTCAGGCTCTAAATTAACACCCCCACCCCCCCTTGCGGGTGGAAATTCGTAAAATCCGTTCTTAGCTGACCTCTACTCGGCAACAGGAATATTCCTACCAAATTTTAAGTCTCTACGCCTTATGGTTCCAGAGATATCATGATGAGTCAATAGTACCTGGATATCTCTTTCATATATATAGATATTACAAAAACTTACGTAAGGGACTATAAAATTTATGTATATATTTCCAGGATAGTCTAGTATGATGCAATTTTCCAAAGCAGATAAGAGACTTTACATGGAATATATATCTTAATTTCTTTATTTATGATCATGCTCCTATGAAAAAAAAAACTTGGACCCAAGAATATCTGTACGGGTAAAATAAAGCTGATATTGATATTTTGTAAAAAAACGCAATATTTTTAGATTTGTTACGATACTAATAAACTCATATTTCATTACCGTTCAAACAACATAATGCAGCTTTTTCTGCAATTTTAATCCAGTCAGAGTATTTGTTTTTTTATAAAACTGTGGCGCTTTAATCTCGCAAGGACTATGGAAATTCAGTCTACAGAGGAAAACTAATTATACAGCCTCCAACATAAATGAATACGTAATTAGATACTTGCCTGATTAAACTTAATCATTACAAATTACACGTAGGTTCTGTGATAAATTTAGCAACAATGTCGCATAATGTATAATTAAATTCATACCCATGCTTAAACAGACATACAGACACACTTACACACACATTCACATATTTTATATTTTTTATTATATTTAACTTTTTCCTTTAAATTAAATTCTAAGATTTATGACGAATAATAAGAAAGAGAGCGCTGTCGTCTAAATTACAGTTTACACCTAGTTTAGGGACAGATGTTTTTCATAATATAATACAATAAGAACTAATTCTTATAAAACAGTTATATGTTAATTGCTTCAACCTCTATCTGTAATTTTTTTGATCAGATGTTATTATTATAGTAGAATCTGCGTAACTCGACCTTAGTTAAATTGTAATCCTCAATAAGAGGAAAAAATGGCTATTTAGATTTTGTTAATCCCAAGTTAGAGGATATTAACTGTCCACATTTATACTATGATGTTTTACTAGCAATCCCCGAACTTTATATATGTAATCTGTAATTATATACATATATAACCTTCCTATCGGTCCAGGAACAAAAACGTGTACTTGCTTTCAACACTGGATTTTCGATACTAATAATATGTTTCATTAAAACTAAAAATGAATGAAATTATATGCATTTATCCTATTACAACCAGTGACTACAAAAACCAATTACGTTTATATCTTTTAATTAAACAGAGGAATCATTAAAACAAACTAATGCATTCAATATCTATATAAATATATAAACTTGAAGTATCTGCTTCGTTGTCGTCATCGTCGCTTCAACCGATGGACTTCCACTGCTGGACATAGGTCTCACGTAATGATGTCCACATGGCCTGATCTTACGCCGTCTGGCTCCAGCGGCTACCGGCGACGCCCTTTATGTCGTCGGTCCACCTTGTGGGGAGTCTGCCTACACTCCGCCGTCCGGTGCGGGGTCGCCATTCCAGCACCTTCGGGCCCCAACGTCCATCGGTTCGTCGGACTATGTGCCACGCCCATTACCACTTCAGGTTTGCGATTCGTAGGGCTATAGCGGTGTCTTTGGTTTTGCTACGGATCTCCTCATTACTGATTTGATCGCGTAGAGAAACTCCGTGCATAGCCCTCTCCATCGCACGCTGAGTGACTCTGAGCTTTCGTATGAGGCCCATAGTCAGCGACAACGTTTCCGATCCGTAGGTAAGCACTGGCAATACTCACTGTTCGAAGACTTTGATCTTCAGGCACTGAGGGATATTGGACGAAAACCATCTTCCGGAGTTTCCCGAACGCTGCCCAACCGATTTGGATTCGGCGGTTGACCTTTTTCTTGAAAATGGACCTACCTAACTGGACTATGTGTCCCAGGTATGTGTACTCGTGAACAATTTTGAGTGCTGAGTTCTCAACGATGACTGGGTGGAGCGGAACATGGATATTGGACATAACTTTCGACCTCATATCTGTAGTCGAACATGCTAACCACTAGACCAATGAGGCAGTTATATTGTATGGGAAGATAATTATACATAAATAAGATTTCAAGTTTAGAGATACAGTAATTCACCAAGCAATAAAGCAAAGCAAAGAACTGGCGTTGGTTCATAGCAAGGGAGTTAGTTATTTTTCAATAACTGTTACTCTGACATTGTTATCACTCTAATAACTGGTATTTTCTCGAGTTATATGCAACAAATCAAATCAAAATATTTACTAAGTAGGCTCAAAAAGCACCTTTGAATCGTCAGTAGTCTGTCCGTTGGTAACAAATGTACCACCGGTTCGGAAAGTTGAATCCGCTGAGAAGAAACCGGCAAGAAACTCAACGGTTACTCTTTTAAAGATAGTTTTGTTACTGAAAAATTATTAAAAAAAAATGGGATTTATATAAAGATGGAGTGTATAGAGATACCCAAATGATAGATACTGACAACGAAGAAGATTGTATTCAGTTAATAGATTAGAACCCCAAAGTAAAGATGAGGCTGAATGGCCATATAAAATAAAAAAAAACATATTAGACACCTATACATAATAGTAAAATTTTAGTGTTATTCTTCACTCCAAAGTAAAATATTCACAGTAACATAGTAACTCTGTTTTGGATCTAAGTTATTTTCGTTACTTGTTATTTTATCAGTAAAGTAGCAAGTAACAGATATGTTAGTTACTTATCCCATATTTAGTTGGTTATGTTTAAGAATTTTAGTTGTATTTACTTAATTCCTTAGAACATTGCTTCCCTCCAGCAGAAGAGCTTTGTTAGACTACTTCGCTGTATTATTTAAACATCTAGTGTACTGTAATTTAATCCACTCATAACGTAGACCTTGTGCAGCAATAATTTAAAATGAAATTACTAGAAGCTGCAACCGTAAAATTGATGTAACGTCACAGCACGTTGTATTAATTTTTGCACAATCGTACAATTACACCAGCGGGAGGGTTGCCAGCTACTTGACGCAATGAACAGTTTTACTCTATATTTCAAACTATAAATATCATTCAAGGCCAATGTCGAAAGGAAAGGGAATTTATTTTCATAGGTTATAGCGATAAACTCCGATTACTTCAAAACGTTTCATTAATTTCAGTAAAATTTAATCCGAAACCTTTGTGATGTTTGTTGTACAAAAGATAGAGAACAAAATGTTTTGTATTATTTTAAGGTACACGTAGATTATCATCAAAGGGTAAAATTTTTATGGATGAACCGCGTGATTAAATTATTTGTATTAATTTTTCGACACTTTAATTCATTAAATTCCTAACATACCTTCCTTTTTATCTCCCTCTTAATTTCGGCAATCTAAACTATTACATTTGTACAAATATAAATTACAAATAATAAGAAAATTACAAATAATAAGACAATTAGTTTACCAAAGAAGTTTCACTTCTGACACGTGTACTTTATACGCACGCACTTTTCTTTTTTTTTAGGTCTAATAGCAATAAAATAAGAAAATTTATTTGTGTAACATTCTCTTGGTGAGCTACTTGTAAGTTTCTGCTATGAGAAGTCTAAAGAGTTACTTAAACGGGGATGACATGCATATTTTTATAGACTCACGCGTGCGCGCGCGCACACACACACACACACACACACACACACACACACACACACACACACACACACACACACACACACACACACACACACACACACACACACACACACACACACACACACACACACACACACACACANGTGGTATAAAAGAAGACGTAGTGACTAAAATTGAAAAAGGTATGCTTAGATGGTTTGGGCATGTAGAGAGAATGAATGAAAGGAGACTGACAAAAAGGATTTATGAGTCAAGAGTGAATGCGAAAGTTGGAAGGGGAAGACCAAGGCGAACGTTCATGGAGCAAATCCAGGACATTTTAAATAAGGGACAGGTGAATAGTACTCTAAACTGACGAACTTGTATGTAAGGTTTAATGAGAATGAAAGAAGCGAAGGAGATATACAAGGATCGTGGCAAGTGGAAGGACGTGGTGTCTGCCTACCCCTATGGGAATGAGGCGTGATGCTATGTATGTATGTATGTATACATACTTCAAAACGGTGTTTGTTGTACAAAAGATAGAGAACAAAATGTTTTATGGTAAAATTTTTACGGATCAACCGCGTGATTAGCGTCACGGAGATGTGCAGCGTTTTTTATGCTAACTCGATTGAAGGTAGTTTTAATATTTACAAATAACATGTGGCCTTATAATTTGCCACTCGTATTTTTCATAAAATATAAAAGAAAAATATTTCATAATTTTTCTAAATTTAAAAACAAAATTTATATAATATTGACAAAACACGTAGCATTTTCATTTAAAATTCGTCATTAGACATTTCAATAAATTATTTCTACTAATTTTCGACACTTTAATTTTAATGACAATTAAATTCATTAAATTCTTAACATGCCTTCCTTTTTCTCTCCCTCTAACTTTCGGCAATCTAAAGTTTTACATTTGTACAAATATAAACAAGACTTAAATATTAGCTTGCCAAAGAAGTTTCACTTCTGACACGTGTACTTTATACGCACGCACTTTGAATTTTTTTGGTTTTAGGTCTATTAGCAATAAAATAACAAAATTTATTTTTGTAACTTTCTCTTGGTGAGTTACTTGTAAGTTCCTGCTATGAGGAGTCTAAAGAGTTACTTAAGCGGGGATAACATATATATTTTATTAGACTCACGCGTGCACGCACACACACACACACCCACACACACAGAGAGAGAGAGAGAGAGAGATCCAGACATAAACACATATGCACACACGCGCACGCACACACCAATACACGCGTACCCCCTTATGCATCCAAGCACATATCGTTTAGAGATAATGGCCAATATCTTTTATTTTGTGTGATTTATATAATAGTTAAACAAAATATATAGAAAATAATTAAGCGGATGTAAGAAAACATTTTTTATATTTATATTATAATAAGTTATTGGCAACCTTAGAGGAAAGGTAATTTGTGTCGGTATACTCTAACCACATTCGCGATAAACTTGTAATTACAAGGCAGCGCTTGCATGCTTTAGTCCAAATTTAAATTATATATACTTATTTAATTAAGGACCCCTCTAGATGCATATCAAGACTAAAAATTAGCAATGGTCCTGTATTCCATCACAGAGGGAGCTGTAAGTGAACACCATCTGGACATATGATAATATCATCGATGGTAAGCTGCATTATCACTTGCCTTCGAAGAAGGTCATGTCAATGTTACTTAAAACAGAAGTATATGTGACTAGTTCTCAGGAATTTGCGAAAAACGAGTCCATACTCAGTTTTATATATTATTAACGTTGTACTTTATACTTCGTGTTTTTTTTTGCACGAAAACTATACTACTCGAGTCATATTTTATCTAACTGTTTCGAGCTCACAATAACAAATGGTAGGTAACCGAATACTCCAAATATCATTCCCTCATCGTGTCCCAAACTCGATATTTAAATTATATTATATCATCAATTCATGGTATTTTTTGAATTTGACTAGAAGAATAGTGCATTTAACAGTACCTACCGTTAGGTACTGAGTATTATGTTATGTTATGATATTTTTAGTAAATTTCATTTTTATCTGGGTCCCGAAAAGAATCATTTCCTCACTTTTAACTAAAACCTCGATTGTACTTTTAAATCGGATCGTAGGTTGCCGCGCTTATAAATTATTTGCAGTTGGCAGCATTGTCAATAAAGTCATACTAACATTGATACAAGGAGCGAAGAGATGTGGTGTTGTCAAATGGTTTTAAAATAATTATTCAAATATTACATTTTTATATCACATTGCCTCACACCATTTGAATATAGGGTAATTACTATTTTTTTGTAATAATATCATTATGATTTTTCACATGGTTTGAGAAGTAAAAATTTTGGCTTGAATGGGAAATTAATTTGGGGTTATATTTGACCAGTTTTTGTAGGTTATGGTTGATTTTATCATTTCCTCACAATTCTAATAATGAGGGAATGAGAATTTATGAGGGAATTTTCTTTTTCATTTAAATCAAGAAAAGCTGGGGACCACATACTCAGCTGGGATAACTTACTTGTATCGTCGTCATCGTCGCTTCAACCGATGGACGTCCACTACTGGACATAGGTCTCCGTAATGACCTCCACAAGGCCCGATCTTGCGGCGCCTGGCTCCAGCGGCTACCGGCGACCCTCTTTACATCATTGGTCCACCTTGTCGGGGATATGCCTGTACTGCGCCGTCCGGTGCGGGGTCGCCACTCCAGCACCTTCGGCCCCCAACGTCCATCGGTCCTTCAGACTATGTGCCCCGCCCATTGCCACGTCAGGTTCGCGATTCGTAAGACTCTGTCGGTGACCCTGTTTCTACTACGGATCTATTCATTTTTGATTCGATCACGTAGAGAAACTCCGAGCATGGCCCTCTCCATGAGTGACTCTGAGCTTCCGCATGAGGCCCATAGTCAGCGACCACGTCTCAGAACCGTAGGTCATCACTGGCAACAGGCACTGTTCGAAGACCTTGGTCTTCAGACACTGAGGGATATCGGACGAAAATATCTGACGACGCTGCCCAACCGAGTTGGATTCGACGGTTGACCTCCTTCTCGAAATTGGACTGGACTGGACTATATGTCCCAGGTATGGGTACTCGTCAACAATTTCGAGAGCCGAGTTCTCAACGATGACTGGGTGTGGCAGTACATGGATATTAGACATAATTTTCGTTTTATCCATGTTCATTTTCAGGCACACGTTAATGTGTACTATAAATTATATATATAAAATTGGCATTTGTTGGGAATTATATTATTATTCCAAGTAATTTTTCGCAAACTTGTGAGAACTACTCTACTACATGTATAATGCTTTAAACAGAATCCCAGGTGAATCTTAATGTACGCAATCGAGGTACCCTAAACTCGCTGTGAAGGGATTAATTAACTAGTTCCACGTAGATTGGAGAAACTATAGATTAAATTGATGTTGGTAATTAAATCTTTCATGGACAGACAGGCGTACTTTTAGTTTTAATTGTTATAAAGAATGTCCAATCATCACCACTGAGCGAGTTCACGGACGCCTCATACATAAATGCAACAATTGAAAAGCGAACATTACTGTCCAATTAATTTTAGCAAAATTACGCTTTCGTTGCCGCCACACGCGTTGATTCGCTTATATTTACGGTCACCATTTTTATAAAATTCAAACAAGGATATTATCAATTTACACAACTTTTCCGTATTTTTCGCTCAAAATGTCCAAAAAAGTGCGATCTCGTTACATGAACACCACTCCTAACTTAATGTAGTCACGTAGTTCAATCACTTGCGACTATTTTGTTGAGAATTTCAATTTAAAAAAAAAGCAGTACGCCTTCGCAAAATAACTGTAATCTGAAAAGCGAGAAGTCATCCGGACAAGTGTTTGTTATTATTTTGGACTGTTTTTATATTTGACCAAGGTGAATATATACTTTTTAATGACAATAGTTTACTTGTTATAACAAAAACTGTCCGAAATATCGCATTGTAGCTTTGTAGTGTAAAACTCTCTATTTAACATAATGCTGCTCTCTCCACTTAGCAATAGGAAGTGTCTAACAATACTTTATCGTATTTTTAAAGTTATAATGGTAGCAGTAATAGTAGTTTTGATGCATTATTTATAAAGCAAAATTTATTAAATAAAGATTCATAAGAGATTTATCGCAAAATCATCATCATCATCCAAATAAACGGTTAATTAAACAGTAACATCATCTGATGTCTTTGAAGGGGAACTTTTTTCTCATTTAAAGTAAGTCTCTTCAAAAATTATAATTCGTATTTTGATGTTATTTAGTAATATTTCTTACCACATCAAATATTGCGACTATTTCATCCTAATTATAAAAGCATAGAAAACTAGTATCATACCAGAAACAAAATGTAATCGAAATTATTAAAACTAAATTAGTTATTGGTATATAAATAACTAGCTGAATACGCGACTTCGTCTGCGTGGAATTTTTTTTTGGTAGCATTTTCATTAATTTAGGCAAATTGTTTTACAAATAAGAAAATAATAAATAGAATACTCGGCAAAAGGAATATTACTACCAAATTTCAGATCTCTACGCCTTATGTTTCCAGTGATATCGTGATGAGTCATTAGTTAACACCCCCACAACTTGCGGGTTGAATTTTGTAAAACCCGTCCTTAGTTGACCTCTTCTCGGCAAAATAAATATTGCTACCAAATATCAAGTCACTACGACTTGTGGTTCCAGAGATATCGTGATGAGTCAATAGATACCTGGATATCTCTTATATATATAAATGACAAGGGCCTAAAAGAAGGACATTTCTAAAACAATACATGGTAATTAATAACGAAATATTAGTTGTATATTTTAGCATCATTGTCATCTTATTTAAGTCATTAACAGATATTACAAATATATAATCCTTAAATGGCGTTTCGTACCGAATTGAATGAAAATAATATAAGTTGATCGTTAATTGAAAATAAATTTAACAAAATAAAACAAATAAGGACAGTTTCTTCCAAAATTAACGTAAAGTGTGGAATGCCTTCTTCTTCTAACAATATAAGATAATAGCATCTTGCAAACATGTGCTTGCTATTTGCTAAGTAATTGTATTGCTAGAAATTGTGTGCAATAGTTTTGTAACTATTATCGCATTGTTACTTGTTTTAAGAGGACCATCAATAAGGCAAGCTTGTAGTCACGAGGCATTTTTAAGAAGAGCCTACAGCAATTCAATCGGGTATTGTTTCTTCTCATCGACATTATTCCAGATAAATATATTCATTTACTCCCAAAATTTTATTATCGTCTTTGCAATTCTTCAAATTATGGTTTTCTTAATTAAAAACTCTGATTTTAATGAGTGGCATGTCTATAGCCTCTCCTGGGAGTTTGGTATCGAAATGTACAGTCACCTAAATGAAGTTACTTTTTGGGTCTATTAGAATTTATGGCAAGCTTATTACTTATAATATATCAGTTAGAATTACATTTATGCTCATACAAGTTCGAATGTGTAAACTGTTATTCTTTTAACTGCTCTAAATTTTTCTCTTGGACCCTCATATATTAAATAAATAAATATAGCATCAACATCTACAGTATCATTTCGTTTCATAACAGCCGCAAAGCTATACCTAATCGTTAGAATTATTTTCAGCATAAAGTCATCATTTATTTCTAAAATTTCTGTCTCAACAACGCTAATACCCGCTTCATAGAGTTTTGGATCGATCCGTCTGGACTCATACAAACAAAGGAAACCTCTTAAGATAATGTCTCGGTTTCAACTCATTTAAACGAGGATGGAATACATGATATAAAACAATTATATCATGTCAGCCTTTAAAGATGACATGTATATAACAGAAGTCATGTCATCACAGACCACATAGAGGATACACATAATATAAAACAGTATAATCTTACAGCTTTTAAAGGTATAATAAATTTGTGACAGAAGTCCAAGGATTTGATGAAATAGAAATATAACAATCTAAGGCATTAAAATAATAAAAGTTATTTGACAAAGGGTTGAGCATTATACACAATATGAAACAATGATGATGATCTTTAAGGCTTTAAGAATTATAGACATGGTAATAACACACGAGTAACAATTGCCCTATAACTAAACAACGGACAACCGATATTAGTTTTTTATTAACATTATTAAGAATCTCAAAGGAAATAAAGACACATACGTATAGAAATATGTGTCAGAAAGAATCTAGAATTAATAGATCAATATATTTCCAGAATATGTATTATAAATTCCGCGTTATGTTCACAAATACACATATTTCAGTGTTTACTTGTGACCGTGGTAAAACCATATTACCATAAGATTTACTGTACCTTATGAATGTGCGTAATGGACAGCTATTTACTTTTTTATGAACTTCGTTAGGCCTGCATCGCATTTGTAATTCAATCCATTTAGCACTGGCTACTTGTCATAACCAGATTTATTATAGACTGTACATAGAATTACCATTTACTGTACATGCGTATGTTCGACATAAACTTTTTGTTCTTATAATGCTTACTTGTCAAATTAACTTGTATTTTACAGCAATCTGGCTCTTAAAAATTTATGGCCGCCATTTTCAATAGCAAATGATCGAAGGTCATGATCATTTCCACGGATTGTAATTCCTTTCAAAACTTATAATGAAGCAATTTTGTGCTAACTAGTTTTTCTGCAGTTTCACTCAATTTTAAGAAATTGCTACACTATATTAAAACACTACAGTTTCTTTTGTTACTCCATAAATGTCTGTTTGTTTTTTTATTAACAACATTTTAAACTGTATATATATAATTTTTAATGAAATTCAATCACTAAAACATTTCGACGCTGGTGAAGACGAAATTCTCTTTTACTAATGTCACCTGATCGTCTTCATACAAAAGCCCTTCTTCAAATCAAATACCAAAAACACACATCCTTTCCTTCCCAATGCTAAAGCAGTGTTTCAAATTTATCAACTCACTCACTCGTTCATTTCTGATGATGTTGATCGGCTGCCAGGGATAGCAAATGATGTTTAAAAAAATCTACTTGTAAAATTAAATACTTGGTTTAAACAATTTGATTGTAAATATAAACTAATATTATAAAGAGGAAACATTTGTGTTTTTGTATGTGTGTATGTTAGTAACCTTTTCACACAAAAACTACTGGACCGATTTCAAAAATTGTCGTCATTAGGAAGCTGCATTTTCACTGAGTGACATAGGTATATTACTTTTAAAAAAATAGGTTTCCCTAATAAAAATGTATATTTAAAGTTTGGTTTCATAATAAGTTTATTTGGTCTTTACATTTTGTTTTTCGTTATGATTATATCGGCTAAAAGATGACCGCAATTCGCTATACAACTTACGGCTCTTTTTGAGCCATTTTTCATGACATCCTGCAAAACCTTATTTCTTCAATTTCGTGATGAATATTGTCTTTGAGATGTTGAATCGTTTGGTGTTTATTCACATAAACTTTTGATTAAAAAAAACCCCAAAACCTAGCTAGTGCTGGCCTCCTCTCCTACGGTTGCTGCAGCAAGCCAGGTCCGCGGGGGCCCAAGCAGGCAAATGCCACCATGACTATATGGCCAGTTCGACCCTGACTACATCATCCTTTTCAACAAAATACAAACCATTATTTACTTAATAAGTACGAAGTGACATAAGGTTGTTTGTCACAAACTCTATAATATGTTTACTCTTCTTAGTATTAGTATATACTTATATACGTTCATCTATTCGCTCGTAAAACGGTTTTACAACGATAACATAGAATTGCAAACAAATAGTTTAATGTCAACTGTAAGCAACAAGAACAGGAAAAATCAAACGTGAATGGCTCTTTTGAAATACTGTAGGTAAAATAGACTACGCTTCATCACGCGATATTAAAAGAAAAAAAGTTTTTGAAGTAAAATTTCGTTTGATAGGAAAAAAATTCATTACACTGTATACGAATTTAGTATGTCCAAGACTGTTGGGTTTTACTGTTTTCAGCCATACTTAGAAAAAAATACGTCAAATTACTTATAATATAAGTCGGAATCAAATAGTTTCCGGAACGCCAGCGCCGTCTGTCGGTGTTGGACAGAGGCAATGAGTTACAGGCCGGCGGCGTTCTCGACAGTTCTTAAATAACAGTCCGCCAGAGCGGTCGACTGTTGCAACTGTCGTGTTGCTAACTATAACTGTTAAACATTAAGTGATTGGACATTATAATCTTGAAACCTATACTAATATTATAAGAAGGAAAGATTTGTATTTTTGTATGTAACGAATAAACTCAAAAAGTACTGCACCGATTTTAATAATTCTTTTTTCATTAGAAAGCTTCATTATCACTGACTAACATAGGCTACATTTAGTACTAGATTACTATATAAATCTTTAGAAATTCCTATTAAAACTAACCGAAGGTGTAAATAAATTAGCCATAAAATGTCTTTCATCGCATACGCTGTGAAGAGTATTAATGATAGGACAAAAAAAACGTTCGAAGATCTTATAGAATATATCAATATCTAAAAAAAAACTCCGCGAGACCATATATCTAACTATTATATATACGTCACTATAACTACTTTTTTACATTTAAACAATTGATAAAAAAGTCGATCAAAATCAGACCGTGTCATCCATACCATTTATAAATTTTTATCCAAATAAGTAACTTAATATTCAAGACTGTCTCAATACCTGATGATTACTTTTTGAATTATTGAAATCGGATATTCCATTCAAAAGATATCATGAAATTAAAATTAAAATACATGCCGGCGGCGGCCGCCACGCAGCGCATCGAGTAACTAACTCGACGAGAGAGGGGCAGTGCGGGAGAAGGGGGTGCAACGTTATGAACTTGGTAGTGTTCGGCTCCTCACGCAGTGGACGCAAGCTGCGTAATTGAATTTTTCGAGTTTTTTTAACACATTTTTATGCATCACTTAAATAGTTCTTTTCAGAGCTACTTAGTTTTAGTATTAGGAATCACACTTTTTCATAACACTTGTCAATTCGTCCTTTTAATTATCATGCTTATAACTTAAATATCTGTACCTATTTATGTCTACCCGTGCGAAGCCGGGATGGGCCGCTAGTAATTAATAAAGTGTTTGATTACACTAACATTACTTATCGACGACCACACTTTGGAGGCTGAATTATGGACACCACTAATGACTATGTCGGCGGGAACCTATGCTTTCTCCGACATGTATAAGTAATTTGTTGATTGTAAATAAAATTATATTATAGAATTTAATACAGGCAAAGAAGTTTCACTTCGTCCACGTGAACGCTGATACACGGTCAATTTTTTATTGTTATTACTCATAGTAAGTGAGGCAACAGACTGAGATTAAAACGCGCTAACCTGGTAAGGGGTAATTTAACTTTTATAACCGGAACTCTTTTTTTTTTTTTTTTTTGGGGCACCTTTTATTGGTGGAGAGATAACTAACCACGGCCGAAGCCTACCAGTCCGGACTCAGACAATGCTAGAAATCGAACCCAAGTAAAATGTAAATAACAAAGGACAGAAATAATCAGATAGTGAATGACTCTTTAGTAATATAGTAGGTAATTTGACTTCGCTTCATCACGCGATGTTTGATAATGAATGAAGCAAAGTACAGACATTGTTAGTACGTTTATAATTCATAGTCCGGATTGAAATTTCGATTCACTATCGTGCTCATTGTTGGATGCCAGCCAAAAACGATCTTCGACCCAATTAGTGAAAATATTTGTATAGATGAATCGCGTAAATTTGAATTGTTTTATAACCAGCTATTTCCCACGGTGTCAGCCGTTCCATGGAAAAATGGTGAAACCTATTCAAAGTGATAGACTACGTGGCGAAAGGATCCATATTCCTTATTGTAGTATAGTAGTGAAACTTCTTTGCGCATAAGAGCTACGGATGAAACTCGTGATTTGCGTCACGAAGACGTGCAGCGTCATGCTAATTCGTTCGAAGGTTAGTTGTTTTCATATTTATAAATAACATATTTCATAATATGTCGTTTTAAATAAAAAACAAATTTGAGATTTCAATAAATTATTTGTATTACTGCCTCATCGGTCTAGTAGTTAGCATGTTCGACTACAGACATGAAGTCCTAGGTTCGAGAGTCGGGCGAATTCAAAATCGATATTGAGTTTTCTATTAAGATTTTCTCAATATTTCCCCGATGTTGGGAAGTTCGCGGCGTACTCCACTCCCGTGCCTCGGAGAGCACTTTAAGCCATCGGTCCTGCGCCTGATCTCTCTTCGGTCGTATCGGATTGCCATTACATCGGACTATGAGAGGGTAGGAATAGAGTACAATTGTGTACTATGCCTACCAATCCGCAAGGAGCAGCGTGGTGGGTCTATGCCTTAAAAACCCTCTCTCAGATGAGTGAGGAGGCCTGTGCCCAGCAGTGGGACATTAAAGGGCTGCTACTTACCTTTTTTTATTTGTATTAATTTTGGCAATTTTAATATTTTTATGACAATTACATTTCTAACGTACCCTTTTTGCTTCCCTATAAGTCTCGAAAATGTAAAGTTTTACATTTGTATAAATATAAACAAGACTTAAAAGATAGTTTACGAAAGAAGTTTCACTTCTGAGATGTGTACTTTGTACGCACACACTTTTAATTTTCTTCAATTCAATATTCCATTGGGCGAAGTTTTCATACCTTACAGCAGCCATATATACAAGGGCCGCACGCAATTGTTGTTGTTTTCGCGGAACCCTAAGTTTTCAATGAAAGGCCTGTTAAATCGGTCTAGCCATTACAGAGATTACCCAAATAAATATAGTATATATATGTCGGAGTGCAATAGTCTGTGGAACTCTGATGCCATCTGTCTATCGGCGCGTCTCCCCCAGTTCTCGGGTGACAGTCCGCCAGAGCGGTCGACAATTGAAAATGTCGCGTTCCTACCTATTATTAGTAATGAGTTTGTGTAAATCGATAGCGGGAACGTTAAGTGATTAAACATTATGATCTGAATTAATTAATAAAGTGTTTGATTGCACCAACGCCCACAGTATGGAAATTGAATTATGGATGGTATCGGCGGAGAACCTTGCGCCCCTAGGCTTTATGCTCCTTTTCTCTCTTATTCTCCTACATATAATTAAAATTTCCGTAAATATTTTCTGTTAATTTATATATAGTTTTACTGTTAAATTATACAAGCTACAGTGGACATAAGTAGAAACATTTACTGTGTATTATTGTCTATAGATATATAGAGACCAATTTCTTATCATTATCACTGTAATCGATGATGTTATTATAAATAATCGTCCGAATTGTATGTAACAATTATCAGTAGATTAGGCCGAGATTACCATGCCATATCTACAACACACAGGTACCACATAAGTTGACGAGAAATTGATTCTTGAAATAAATGTTTCGTAGTAGAAAAACAAAATTCACTTCGAAATGCTTCACAATTTATTATATTCTAATTATCTATTCAGTTTATGTCTTTTGTATTTTTAACCGACTTCAAAAAAGTCGTCTGTATTTTTTTATTATGTTTGTTACCTCATATCTCCCGACTGGGTGGACCGATCTTGATGATTTCTTTTTAAATGAAAGGTGGTGCTCGTCATAGGGTCCCATTTTTTTAAATCCAGTTCTGATGATGGCATCCATGAGAAAACCGGATAAGTTTTAAATTTGCATTAAGCATGTCCGCGACAAATGGATGAATAACTCAAGATCACGTCAACCGATTTCGATGATTCTTTTTTTATTGGAAAGGATATACTTCAAGGGTTGTTTTGTGATAGTTTGGTAAGGTTCTGATGATGGAATCCATGACAAAGTGACGGAACTCTTCAATTCTTAGGAGCAAATGAACGATACTTGCCAGAATGTTCTATAGGATATCCAGTTATTTGAATTGCTTACCGTAACTTCGGTATGGTCAAGTGCTAGTCGTAGTTAAATATGAAGATCAATGGATCTCCTCAACGGCTTACAGTAAGGGTGCGATTTAAGGCGGAAAATATAAGTGTCTGTAATCAAATAGCAATGAGCTTACGTTTGTTGCTGCATTGCAACACGTTTACTTCAGATTCACTAAAAATCAAAAAATAAATAAAAATTTTAACAAAAAAAGAACCGCCTTCAACACAGACTTACAAATATATTAAAATGTTCTAAAAAGTACGAAGAACACTATAAAAGAATACGCAATTATTTATTACTTTTTAGAGCATTTTAATATATTTGTAAGTCTATTTAGAAGGCGGTTATTTTTTTGTTAAATTTTTTATTTACATAAATAACTACTCGAAACTAGGAAAATATTTTAAAAACAATAAAGCAAATTCCGAGCTTCTTAAACTTGATCACATAGATATAAACTTATAAAACTTTAACGTTCTAAAAACGACAATTAATTAATTTAACTCAATGAAACAATGTGTGATAAAATTGTATTAACAATTACAAGTGTTTTATTTTAGAAATATATTTAAACCTTAGTAGATAAATAAAAAAATATTAATTTAAACTATTGTAATAGAAGAATTATATTGACTTCAAACTACGTCACACAATTTTCGACAAAGAAGAATTTTTATGAATCAATATATATCGTTAAAATAGCAATAACTGCTATACCATAATAGTCTATTGTTGTTTACTCTAGTCTATGGTTGTCTAATGTGTTTACTTGAATATTTTATTATTGGTAACCACTTGAAGGTAAAATTGTTTGTACAATACTTTGTACAATAGCCATTTATTTTTCAATATTAGATTTTTTTTTACTTTTAAAATTTTTATATAATCTATATTTTATTGTATTTTTAGACTAATTTAATTTCAACAATATATAGATGAAGTTGTTTATATTTTAAGACATTAAGTGTAGTAAATACTGGTGGTCCTTAAATAAATAAATATCTTGTATGTCTTGTCGCTTTATATAATGTGATTAATATTTCAGACTTTCTGGCGAATTCCCAATTTCTAAAAAACCTGTGATGACGTGAAACCTAATTACCGTCCAGGAATAGCTTTAAACAATAGAAAAAACTCTAAAGAAAGTAAAAAGTTCACAATTTATTACTTCGACATAATTCCGACTCCTTTCGAAATAAAGTTATATTTTGTTTTGGAAACACAAAAATTGTGTTAAAGTCTATTAAAGAGTTGGAAACAATCAAACTTATGTGCCACAAACAGGTTTCATTAGAAAGGCAATGATGCGAAGATGGTTTTAGACCACTAAACTCAATTATTACTCATAATTGGATATTAAAAACCAATCGCGAACGACTTGAAGTTTAGCATAGTGATTCTTTTTGTAATAAAAACATTCAGTAATAACAGTTCAGGTACTACGTGGGTGACAACACCAAGCAAAATTCTATATAAACCTTAGTGTAAGCAGCCTTTTAGCGTCTCTCTGCTGGGCACAGGCCTCCTCACTCATAGGAGAGCGTTTTTAGAGCATAGACCCACCACGCTGCTCCACTGCTAATTGGCAGGGTAGTACACAAGTGCACTCTCTATTCCTTGATTCTCATAGTCCGATGAGACGGCAATCCGACACGACTGGAGAGAGATCAGGTGCAGGACCGCCAACTTCGGTCAAATATTAGGAAAATGATAATAGAAAACTCAGTATCGGTTTTAGAATTGGACCCGGGATCGAGTCCAATTCTCATAGACACAGGACCTCATGTGGCCAGGACTGTGGCCGAACATGCTCACCGCTAGACCAATAAGACAGCAATTGGTACGCATTTATCTAAATGATTGATGATGATGATGATATCTATTGATCCTTTTTTGAAATTATTTGGGTTTTAGAGTCCCGGAAACAGAAAAATGTATACCATTCCAGAGTTATGCTGTAGAACCCTACAGTATATGTTCAGATTTCGAATTACTTCTTTAGTCATCACTCATAAAGTTAAACATCACCATATTGAAGATTTAATAATTGAAAACTGTCACTAAAGTCCACTTAATTGACTTATGTTTGATTTGTTAAGAAAACTTATGAAATTAATGTATACTTTTTGTATAATAAAAAAAGTCGAAAAAGATATTAAAAATGTTACTCTATATATATCACTAATATGATACGAAGGTACACGTTTGCCTTAGTTTAGGTCGTAAGTTAAAAAATGTAAACATTATATTTAGTAGGATAAACGTTCAATATATAGATTCCTATTTCCTATATTGGAGGAGAACCTTATTTGTTTTCCCATTATAGAAAATGAAGGTGATATATGTTTGCCGAGTAAACAGTTTGCATAGGTTTTTCTCAGGTACACATTATGTAATACCAAGGCTTAGCACGATGTCCGCAGTATCGGGTGACCAATTACTACATTTGTCATTCGGAATTTCAATAATGTGGACATGAAAAGATGAAATGAACTTAGCAATTAATCACAATATGCATTTATAATTAAAGTACAATAATTAATCTACATATTGTTGTGATTTATACATTACTTTATCCATAAGTATAATTCTATTAATCCTGATTTATACACACATTTCTATTAAGCATTAAAATCATTACAACTCTCCGGTAGTACACCTTTAATCAAAATTACAACTCGTACTCTACGAACAATCGTCATCATTCGTCATCGTGCGCCATTTAGTCAATACAAAAACTAATATCATGACGCAAAAATATTTTACTTGTTATATATTCTACTAGCGGCCCGTCCCGGCTTCGCACGGGTATACATAAATAGGTACAGATATTTAAGTTATAAGCATGATAAATAAAACCTCCATGAATTGACAAATATTAGGAAAAAGTGTGATTCCTAATACTAAAACTAAGTAGCTCTGAAAATAACTTTTTAAGTGAAGCATAAAAATGTGTTAATAAAACTCGAAATATTCAATGTCGCTTGCGTCCACTGCGTAAGGAGCCGACCGGCTACCTAGTTCATAATGGTGCACCCCTTCTCCCGCACTGCCCCTCTCTCGTCGAGTTAATATTTTTATTTCAATTTCATCATATCTTTTGAATGGAATATCCGATTTCAATAATTCAAAAAGTAATTATCAGGTATTGAGACAGTCTTGAATATTATATTTATTTGGATAAAAATTTATAACACGGTCTGATTTTGATCGGCATTTCTATCAATTTGTTAAATGTAAAAAAGTAGTTATAGTGACGTAACTACAATAGTTAGACATGTGGTCTCGGGAAGTTTTTTGTAGACATTGATATATTCTATAATATTGTCGAACACTTTTTTGTCCTATCATTAATACGCTTCACAGCGCATACGATAAAAGGCATTTTATGGCTAATTTTTTTACACCTTCGGTTGGTTTTAATAGGTATTTCTAAAGATTTCAATAGTAATCTAGTACTAAATATGACCTATGCTACTAAGTGATAATGTAGCTTTCTAATGAAAAAATAATTATTAAAATCGGTCCAGTACTAGTACTTTTACAGTAGAATTAATGTAGATTAATGACTTACTTAATTACTTGCCACTTAATGATATACTTCCCACAGTACATTTATTATTTAGTTAAGATCTTGCTAAATCAACTTATTGTACTTGACAATTATGATAAATAAATAACGAAAGTTGCATGAACGTAGCTGAAAAACGTTAAGTCAAAAAGGTATTTCATAAAATTGGTTTTTTAAATAAACATCGAATCATAACAATATAATATTTAACCTGTCAGATGTCTTGCTATCTAAATAAAAAAATATATATTTTGTTGTATCATCGTGTGTTAAATATTTAGTTTAGTATATGAAATACTAGCTGAACCCGCGACTTCGTCTACATGGAATGTTTCTTGGGGAGTATTTCTATTAATTTAGGCAAATTGTTTTACAAATAAGAAACATAACGTATGACAACCCCGCAGGTGGAATTTCGTGAAATCCGTTCTTAGCTGACTCGGCAAAAGGAATAATCCTACCAAATTACAAGTCTCTATGGTTTCAGAAATATCGTGATGAGGCAATAGATACCTGGATATCTCTTTTATATATATATAGATAATTATTCATAGTTCAAAAAAACTAACTAACTTAACTAACTGAACCAAAAATATGATTATTTTTCTCATTTTATAATTATTTCAAATATACAAAATATATTTTAATTGAAATAAGCTGTTATAAATGTCTAAAAGCGAAAACAATACCATTTTCGTAATATGTACCCAATTTTTATGTAATTTCCTCGAGAAAACCTTTCATATTGATAAGGAATTTTAACATTTTACAATATTATTGTGAGTTGCAAAACTAGCCTATGAATCAAGTTGGACCAAGCAAGAAAAACTCATAAAATATCATAAGAATTGATATAGATTAGCGTGGACAAACATCATGAATACAAAATAAATTTTAGCCATTATAGTTCGTTCGCGTTCAGAGGGTTATGAGTCATCATTGTTCGCCGTCGTAGCCTCGCCTCCTAACCAATCAAATCTTTTCAAATTACATTTACAGTCACCAATTGAAGGCATAGCTGTGAACTTCCGCATAATTTTATATGGCTATTAAAAATGGATTGATGGATTGTCAGGGGGAACTTTGGAAGACAGTCAAAAAGAAGAAGCAGTAAGTAGCTGCGTATCTGGGGCATGTTCCGAGACATGATAGGTACGGACTTTTACAACTAATAATGATGGGCAAAGTGGCTGGCAGGAGGAGTATTGGTCGCAAGAGGAAGTCTTGGTTGCGCAACATCAGGGAGTGGACCGGGATCGCGAGTGCCACTTAACTACTTAGCCTCGCGAGGGACAATGTTAAATATGGACAACTGACTGCCTACCTTCGCTAGTCGGAGAGGCACATAAAGAAGCAGATTAAAAAAATGTGGGGGTTGGGGAGAAAAATAATAACTTGCCGCTGCTAGAATTGCCAATCCTAGGTACTAGCGGTGCTCAAATAAAACAACAATAAAGTATCTATAAGATGATATGTATGTATTGAGGATAGTCCTCATATATTTTAGTCGATTGGATACTCTACTAAAGTACAATCAGTCGTTACTCAGTTTTGTGCACAAACAGAATCCTTGGTGATGCTGCGAGGACACGACACATCATTGTTGACTATTAGTGTTGACTTTAAACGGGAAGTGCTTTAACTTTACCTAACAATGTTTGATCTTTGACAACTATAAATAAAGTATCTATTTTGTAGTTTTGGTACGACGTTTGAGCAACATGTTTATCACGTTGAATATAATAAAGATACAATTCAGCTTAAAATCTTCAAGGAATATATCAGCTTACAAATGTCTTAGATTTGATACAGGATCGTTCGCCTTGGACTTCCCCTTCCAACTTTGCCATTCGTTCTTGACTCATAAATCCTTTTTGTCAGTTTCCTTTCATTCATTCTCTCTACATGCCCAAAACATCTAAGCATACCTTTCTCAATTTTAGTCACTACGTCTTCTTTTATACCACAACGTTCTCTCATCACACTATTTCTTACTTTGTCACCCTATTTCAATCCACTCATACTTCTCAGCGCTGTCATCTCTACCGCATTTATTTTACTTTTGTGGTTCTTCTGCCATACCCAACTTTCACTACCATACATAAATGTTGGCACCAACACTTCTTCATGCACAGCCAGTCTGGCCCTTTAAGACACCATCTGGCTGTTCATAAAGGCGTGCAGAGCACCAATTACCATATTCCCTGCATTCACTCTCCTTTCAATATCACTTTCATATATTCCATCTTTTGTAAAAAAAAACAGGTGTTAAAAACAAGGGACATGAAAGGGATTATAAAGAAAAACTAGAAAACCTATTTACATAGGTAGTTATAATGGACAATCATTTTGAGGTTTTTGCGATAAAAGATGTCATTGTTAAATCAATTAGAAGGCCTATAAAGAACTTCTAAAACTATGAACAACATGTTAAGTGGTAAAAATGAATAAAAACTGAATTAGTAAACTTGTTATGAATTGAAATATGAAGCGAGTCTGACTAATGGAAATGTTTATTTTACAAACGTCGATTTAGTACTTAACATATTGAGTTACTTGATATATAACTAGCTACCTATTTACCTAAGGTGAAGCTCGCTTGCCTAAAGGTGTCTTATTACCCCCTTAAATGTACCCAAGTCGTAAGGGGCAAAAAGAAAACGAAAAGTGGAAGCACATGTTACCTAAGAATAATTTAAATGGCTTCGTTATTGAACATCTACCGTATAAGTTAAAACTCATGGCTTATCATTAAATAATAAAACACTAAAATAAGCACTCTTTAAAATAAGACCAAGCGTTTTGAAATGCTCAAAAAATACACACAATGCTTATAAAAGCGTGGTAAAAATAACGAAGGCCTCAAAGTTGCTTATAGACTACAAGCCCATGGAAAAAATGAACCAATAAAAAGAACCAACGAGAATAATGCTTAGAAGGCTATTACTCTTTCATAAAATAACCTTGAGCACTATAACGCCATTTCTAAGCGGTACAGGCGAGTACACGAGTAAATATTTTTTTATCCTAACATTTCTATTTGTTACCATTTATAATGAACGGTTCTAAGGTACAACGGTAATATTTAATAACATAATATCAAAAAAAAAGTTGCCGTACATAAATTTATGATCTTACAACAAGCATCTACATTTCAGGATTTACCGAGTTATTACTGCAGTAAGAACATAAATTTATGTTTATTCGTGTACTCGCATGTGCTGCCTAGAAATGACGACATAGCGCTTAAATTTATTTTATCAAATCAAAACTCAATGGTTACTCTTTTAAAGATAGTTTTGTATGCTACAATGAGTAATATATTGCTTCTGTGGGCAACTGGAATCAAGTCCAAACATTTCTATCGTTTAAACAATCTTCAACATTATAATATGCCTTTTGTATAAGGATGCATTTGACGTATTTCTTGACATTGTGTGGAGGCAAATCTAAAACTGATTGAGGTATCTGATTACAAATGCGTATGCTCAACTCGACAAATGATTTTTGAACCTTCTTCACTCTAAAATATGGAATTACAAGATTGTTTTTATTTCTTTTATTAAAATTGTGTATTTCACGTTGGTTCATTTCACTGGTTAATTTTTTCCATGGGCTTGTAGTCTATTAAGTCCTGTCCTTACATACAAATTGACAGACTTTAAATCCAATATACAAGAATCTCGTATCAGTGTTTGTTATCGATATGCTCTTTAAACGCTTAACCATTTTGTTATACAAGTTATTGGGTACTTTTTATTAAAGCTATATATATATAGATATTAAATTTGAGGTTTGATAGGTCGTAAAGTATCTTTGATCCTCCTAATACCACAAAGTTGCGTGTATCAGCTAGTATATGAATATATAGCTTACCTGTCCTCTTATGGTGAGCTTCTTGGAGTCTTTGGATAGCAGATCCCTTACATCTTCTAGGTACAATTCGACGTATGAGCAGGAGACGAGATGTGTCACGTCTGGGGAAGCTGTGTTCTCAATGTGTGCCCAAATATGCCGAAATGCTCTGGGTATGATGCCCTCATGATCAGCTGTGCCCTCCATGGTGTGTGTCTTGCCTGTCCCTGTCTGTCCGTACGCAAACACGCAGCCATTAAATCCGTCGAGAACCGACGCCACCAATGGCCGAACCTGTATAACATAATCTGTATGTATAAAAGTTCTTTGTCACAGTGTTTGTTATCGTATCACATACGAGTATATTCTAACAATTTTGGGTTTGGATTTGTTCAGTCTTAGCACTTCCTTTTAATTTACAATGCATATATTTGTTAATCCAGGAAATCATAAGTTCTGTTGTCAACTAAGTTACAATAAATCCAAATATTATATGTTCAAGTAAGCTCAATAAGCTTTTGAATCGTCAGTAACTGTCCGTTGGTAATAATCTACCACTGATTCGGAAAGTCGAATCCTCTGATAAGAAACCGGCAAGGAACACAGCGATTACTCTTTTAAATATAGTTTTGTAGGTTACAATGTGTAATATTTTGCTTCGGTGTGCAACTGGAATCAAGTCTAAACATTTTTACCGCTTCAACAATATAATATGCCTTTTGTGAAAGGATGTTTTCGGTATATCTCTTAAAATTATGCGGAGGCAAATCTAAAACTGATTGCGGTATCATATTAAAAATGCTCAACTCAACAAATGATTTCTAAAACTTCTTCTCTCTAAAATATGGGATTACAAGTTTGTTTTTATTTCTAGTATTAAAATTGTCTCTTTCACACTTTTAGCTGTATAAGTGAATATTATCGCGGATATATAAGACATTATTCAATACATATTGCGACGGTATCGTGAGAATTGATGTTTCTTTAAATTTATCTCTAAGAGAAGCACGGGATCCTAATTGATATATGGCCTGTATTGGTCTTTTTTGTAAAATAAATATAGTTTCAATGTCCGCCGCCTTACCCCGTCATAACAGTATGCCGTAAGACATAATGCTATGAAAATAAGCGAAATACAACAATTTGGTAGTTACAACATCAGTGTATTGTCTAACTTTTCAAACAGCGGATGCAGCGGAACTAATATGGCCATCCCACTGAATCCCCGAGTGTACGCAGATTAGGTTGTTGAAAAAAGAGGCGTGGGGAGAAGAAAGAATATGGCTACGTAGTATAAAACTGCGGGTGAAGTGTTCCGGTTAGTCATGAACCGGGAGAAGTTCGAAATCTATAACCTGAATGATGGGAAGGCACATGTAGAATAATAAGTCGAAATTGTGTAACATAAGAAGTATACATAAAATTATGAATATAATGTAAATAAAATTAACGATTAATTTAAAGGCAATTGTATACTTTACTATAACAAACTCCCAGAAGATATACTAGATATGTTTCTTAATAAATTCAAAACTTTTATTAAAATAAAGGTAATAGAAAAAATAATACTAAATTGTTTTATACTTAAATTTTCGTGGTTAATTAACATATTGACTATTTGAACGGGTACATAAATATCGGCAAAATTAAAAATTAAAAATCGCCATCGTGACATGTACCCGTTCAAATAGTCAATAAATACTAAATTGAGATAAAACGTAGGAAATAAAACAAATTGAGAAGTATAACCGAGTAAGTTTAATGTGGGTTCTTATTAAAACTGGAAGCTGTGTAACTTTAGTTTCCAAGAGTTTTTTTTTTTTAATTCATATAATTAATAATATCATTAGTACACTAGAAATATAAATATGATTATATTTGACGATTCAAAAGTTGTTAAAGCCGATGTGATTTGTGCATTGCATACTTGGAAAACTAGAGGACGTTGCTAGTATAATACAAAATTCCATGTTAGTGTATTTGTTTTCCTGTAAGCACTACTACATCAAGCATCGGTTTGCGATGTATGTATATTTAATATATACTATAAATAAACTCGCCAGCAGGAATCCGATAAACGTTGCATAACACACATATTGCTTTTATTGTGTAATATTTAAAAGAATAACATCCCTGGACTTGACATGTATGAGTATAACTCAAAACTAAATAATGTTCTCTTCGAACAGTGCGTGTTGCCAGTGATGACCTACGGCTCCAAAACGTGGTCGCTGACTATGGGCCTCATACTAAAGCTCAGAGTCACTCAGCAGACAATGGAGAGGTTTATGTTCAGAGTTTCTCTACGCGATCAAATCAGAAATGAGGAGATCCGTAGCAGAATCAAAGTTACTGACATAGCCCTACGAATCGCGAACCTGAAGTGGCAATGGGCGGGGCATATAGTCCGACGGACCGAAGGGCATTAAGGTCCGAAGGTGCTGGAGTGGCGACCCCGCACCGGGCGGCGCATTGTAGGGAGACCCCTCCACAAGGTGGACCGACGACATAAAGAGGGTAGCCGCTGGAGCCAGGCGGCACAAGATCGGGCTTTGTGGACGTCATTACCTGAGACCTATGTCCAGCAGTGGGCGGCCATCGATTGAAGCGACGAACAGCTATTTCAAAGCTACCTTATTGGGTATAAACTGTCTATATAAAACCCTCTATCTAATGGGACGGCAATACGGAAAAATACTGAGAATTTTTAACAGAAAACTCAAAAGCGATTGTTGAATTTGCCTGCCCAGGCACTCGACCCGGCCCAGGACCTATATAGCCAAATAAGCTGATCAACAAGGCAGTCCTTGTAGACAACATTACGTCAGACCTATGTCCAGCTGTGGACGTCCATCGTTTGAAGCGATGAAATAATGTAATTGTAAGAGTGAGATTTAATTTAATTAATTAAAACACTTAAGAGATAAAGAAATACCATCGCACACTTTTTAAGACATGCAATTCCTTAGCACAATAATTTAATCTATCATGAAAGGTTTTAAGCGCACAAAAATTTGTTTGTTACGACATCATATTATAAATCTTTAAATATTTCCGCTTTTCTGCTATTTTCTTATATATATTTATATACATGAACCTTCCTTTTGAATCACTGTATCCATTGCTGAAAACTGTAGTAAAATCCGTTAAATAGCTAAAAATATCTAAGCGAACAGATGTTAAGACATTCAATTCTTATAATAAGATACCAAATAAACTTGCAGTTGATTTAACAACGTCGAAGACTGTTACAAACACAACGTGAAAAAAATACACCAGAACAGGTCTCGCCCAATTGGGCAAAGTTTAAGAAAACATTGCAACGATACGGTTAAGAGCTCACACTTTTGAACATTGTTTAAACACAGAGCACAGTCGTATGTATGAATAAAAGTATACCAAGAACGTTGATAAAATCAACGTTAAGCATGAGCTCCCAATTCAATGTCACTATTATAACCTTCAACACGAGTGTAATTTTAACAAAACTAGCTCAAACTGAAACGCGATTACGCATTGTTTAATAAACGCCCCGATTTCTAGTCATTGAATGGACGGCAATTACAACAAACATTATGTAGATGTATTGATGATCTCAAGGATGACAAAAGATGCGCTGGGTTTTAATAGTTATTTCGTAGAACAGCGAGTCCCATACTCCCTAGATTCCTTTAACGTAGGGCATAAAGACATTTACCAGCAAAGAAAATAGTAATTATTAGATTCCGACTAAGCAAACTTCGGAAATCGAAATTTTTACTTATGTATATCTCAACTGGGAGGTTGCTTTGGCCGAAAATAATTAGTAACAATCAAGGCTGTCATAGTAGGTGATATCATTGTGCTGCAGCGTATGCTCAAGTACATATACAATTTCTATTCCTTCACTTTACTTCGAAGTGGAATGAGGCGGCAAATCAAACACTTGCAGAGAAAGGTCAGGGCCAGGATCGGGGGCTTACATAATGCTATCTTCCAAATTTTGGCCAACTTCTGATAAATTCTTAACAGAAAATGCAATATCAAATTTGAATTGGTCCAGGATTCATGATCTATTGACTGTACTAGACGAAGCTATTATGATAATGACTTATTAGTTATATATTATCTTGTTGGTAGGGTGGTCATTATTTGTACTATACGATAATAGGCCATTAGGTACTTCTTACTAAATGAGTATGTCCCGAACTTAATCTGTATCATCAGTTCACGAAAATTTGAGGCATTAAAAATGACATCATAGTCGTAAAAATAAAAACCAAGCAAATGGAAGTAAATCGTCATACAATGTTCTCATCTATATCTTTAATTTGATACATATTGTAATAATTAAAGAATTTCCATATTTTAAACTAGATTACAATACTGCAGACATATTAAAAAGAACTGTAGTCGATGACACTCGGGATAGTTCCAACGATAAAGTACATTTGCTCAAGTATTTAAAAGTAAAAGAACTTGCTTTTGAACTAGAAGAAATGGATGTTCTGTTAAGTAATATATGTGTATGTTCAACAAAAAAGAACAATCTGCGTGTATGTAATTGTTTGTTTGTTTTGTTATTGTTTTTTGCTAATAAACGGCGCGTGCCGCAGCGGAGCTAGCTGAGGACTGTGCAATATGTACGTCGTGCGCCAACAATGAGCCGTTTCGCTAACAAAAGGTGATTATGTTTTACAAAACATATTTTTCCTTGTTATAATACGATTTGAGTGTATTTCTTATACGCCTAGAGCAAGTTCACAACTTCATCCGGTTGCAATATTAACTAAACTTCAAATAAAATTATAAAAATTTCTAGAGAATTTTTGATTTGATTTCAATGGTAATATTTTGCCTTTTCAAATCTACCTACAGAGAGACAATAAAAGAAGAGATAAATAACGATCTAAAAACAAACTGGGTTTTATGAGCTGTTTTAAACATGACTCGTTTACAGTCAGTGCAGTTCGTCTGTGGAATGAGCTGCCGCAAGAAATAAGAAAAGCCACCTCAATACATTCCTCGGCCGACGGCCTCGCTGGCGCAGTGGTGCGAGTATTCGCTTTGCTAGCGGAGGTCCCGGGTTCGATCCCCGGTAGGACGAATTCAGGAAATTGTATTTTCTAATTTGTCTGAGTCTGGACTGGTGGGAGGCTTCGGCCGTGGCTAGTTACCACCCTACCAGCAAAAACGTACCGCCAAACAAAGAGATTTGTGTTCCGGTACGATGCTGTGTAGAAACCGTAAGGGGTATATCGCCTCTTAACAGATTAGCGCGCTTCCATCTTAGACTGTATCATCACTTACCATCAGGTGAGATCACCGTCAAGCGCTAAACTGTCAGCAATATAAAAAAAAAAAAGAATTCATTTAAAGCCCAACTAAAAAGGCATTTTCTTAAGAAGTGCATCACTGCTTGAATGACCTCAACTGTAACTATTATCGCTTTTTTGTTTTTTTTTTTGTTTAATCAATTATGGTGTTGCTACCACTGCTGTTTATGTCATAGTTTACACCTAGCTTTATTTATTATTAATCTTGGTTTATTTTTTTACTGTTTTTTTTTTATCTTATTTTTCTTTATTTCTGTCTATCTCTGTATTCTTTCTTTAATACTGTAATGCACATCTACCAACGACTTTTCTAACACAAGAAGGGTTAGCTGGTAGATAAGGCTTTGTAGCTTTAAGCCCGCCGTTTGCACTCAGTGCAATAAAGTTTATAAATAAATAAAATAAATAAAAAATAACATATTATGAAAAGAAATATTAGACATTAAAACTGTATTTATCAATTTTAAATGAGTACATTATATGAGCCAATCCAGCAACACTTGTATTAGAAGTGCTGATAATAACAGTATAATTTATTGTACAAAATTTAATCACATTCATTTATTTATACAAGAAGACTGCTCCGGAAAACGAAGACAGACGATACTACTATTGATGGGAAGGAAAATAATCGATCCTGATTTAAAAAATGTATACTTTAAAACATTTTACGAGCATTATTTATGCTCCATCGTGTTAATACAGCTAAATGAAACGATAGTTTCATAAAAAAAACATTATTTTACTCAATAGAGTGGGAGTGAACGTATTGCTCTAATTTAAATTGAAATATATTAAGATAATATGATACTGTAATGATGATGGTAACAAAAACAAAACAAAATACCCGACTGAGTTTGTTGTAGGCTCTTCTCAGACCAGGGCGCGAAGCAACCCTCGTAACTTTAGATTATAAGTTGTTTTTAATACCATTGTCAGACGTACATTAGAAAGTGCAGTAATAGGCCTACTTGAATGGTAAATTTGATATTTTGTTTTTGATTTGAATAAAATAAAAAAAATGCATGCGTACAAAATACACATGTCAAAAGTGAAACTTTTTCGGCAAACTACTTTAAAGTTTTATTTATATTTATACAAATTTGAAACTCTAGATTTCCGAGACTTAGGAGGAGAAAAGGAAGATATGTTAGGAATTCCACGAATTTAATTGTCATTAAAATATTAGAAATTAAAACAAATAATTTATTGTAATCTCAAATGACGTGTTTTGAATTTAAAATTTAGAAAAGAGAATTTATGAAATGAAAAATAGCATATTAAATTATAAGTGGCAAATTTAAATGTGGCGTTTCATCCGTAAAAATTTTACCTTCATGCCCCTAAAGAAGTTTCACTTCAATAACTAGCATTGAAACAAAAAATTAAAAACAGCTGACGTCTTGCCCGGGTCAACGACCTCTAGCTACCAAATGTCTGTCTTCGTTTTCCGGAGGGGTTTCCTAACACCTTGTATACTCTTTATTGTACACCCTATAAAAACTGACAAAAGTATAATAATAAAAAAAGTAAATGTACTAAAAGGCGGTCTCATTTCTAATCAGCACAATGATATTCTGATTAACTAACGGCTGAAAGGCCAACACTTATGTATGGTAGTGAAAATTGGTTATGGCAGAAGAATCAAAAAAGAAGTAAAATAAATGCGGTAGAAATGAGAGCGTTGAGAAGTAAGAGTGGATTAAAACTGAGTGACAGAGTAAGATATAGTGTGATAAGAGAACGTTGTGGTATAAAAGAATATGTAGTGACTAAAATTGACAAAGATATGCTTAGATGTTTTGGGCACGTAGAAAGAATGAATGAAAGGAGACTGACAAAAAGGATTTATGAGTCAAGAGTGAATGCGAAAGTTGGAAGGGGAAGACCGAGGCGAACGTTCCTGGACCAAATCCAGGACATTTTAAATAACGGCCAGGTCAAGAGTACTCTAAACCGACGAACTTGTATGAAAGGTTTAATGAGAATGAAAGAAGCGAAGGAGATATGCAACAATGTGGAAGGACGTGGTCTCTGCCTACCCATATGGGAATGAGGCGTGATGCTATGTATGTGAAAGGCCATTGAGGGAAATATGTTCTAATGATCACATAAACTGAAATCAAAAATTTGATAAAACTATATATCGATATACTGTCAAAATCAGTCATATCTATGAAAAGACGACTTCTCTAAATATCTCGTGGCAGTGGAAAGTCAAGTCGGACTTATTTTCTTAGATTGACATTTTTAAATTCGTTATATCTTTTGAATGGAATGTTCGATTTTAATAATTTCAATAGTATTTCACAGATATTCAAACGGTCTTTAATAAAATATTACATTTAATAAGACAAGGATTAATAATATGGTTTCATTATTGCCGGCACTTTTATTAACTTTTAAAATGCAAAAGTAGTTATAGTGGCATAACTACAGTACTTGGACATATGTTATTGCGGACTTTTTTGTAGATATTAATACGTTCTACAGTATTGTAGAACATTTTCTGTTCTATCCTTAATGGTTTTCGCAGCGCACGTGATGACAGATTTTATGTGGCCAATTTTTGTCACACCTTGGGTTACATTATTGAATTTTTATTAGGGATCCCTATTTTCTTCAGAAAGTAATATAGCCTATGTCATTCAGTGAAATTGTAGCTTTCTAATGGTTAATACGTACCAAACATACATATATACTTACATACATACAAAACACAAATGTTTCCTCTTTTTAATATTAGTTTTAAAAGCAGTAGTCTGCAAATAATACGTTTTATTTTAGAATAAACGACGATTTCGGTAGAATACCGTCTACTAAAACAGCTAAATCTGTACAAAATTTCCATCTCGTAGGATCTTAGAGCATGGTTTGTTATTGTTTAGTGTTTTTAATGTAGGTAGGCGATTGTATATGATAAAAAAAGATTTATTAATGATTTCAAATTAGTAATACCAAATCGTTATGTCATATTGCTAATTTGAAAGCCTACATTAATAAGAATTAAATACGGAAATACATCAACTGAATTATTTTAGTTACTATTATTCAAGTAACTGTTCGAAACGTGGCATGAACAATGGATAGCTCAGCATTTGGAAGGTGTGAGGCCATATTCTGAAAGCCTTCGCCCACCCTCGTGAGTCATGAATGAAAAACAAGAAACCTTCGACGGCGTCAAGGCCCGCCATTGAAACTGCGAAGCGGACATGCTTTTTATAATTCCCGCGTGTAGGAAGAACTTTAGAATTGTGATGCTGCGTCATTATCACTGAGAAGTGTGAAACGTGTCTTTGGAACAGTTGAAATGGTTTTCAAGTATACATTATATAGTCTGCTAGCTGATAGCGAGCAATACGAGTCAAATATCAAATGGGACCTCGTGTTTCCTTCAGAGAAAAACTCAAAAAAATATCAATCCTTACAGTGCCGTCGCAATATATATTGAATAGCATTTTATATATCCGTGATAAAAATAATTTATACAGCAAAAGGAGTGAAACACACAATTTTAATAAAAGTAATAAAAACAAACTTGTAATGTCATATTTTAGAGCGAAAAAGGTTCAGAAGTCGTATGTCATTGTCATCATATTATAATATTGAAGATTATTTAAGTGACAAAGATGTTTGGACTTGATTCCAGTTGCACATGAAAGTTAAACAAATTGTAACCTACAAAAACTTTATTTAAAGGAATAACCGTTGAGTTTCTTGCCGGTTTCTTCTCAGCGGAATCAACTTTCGGAACGAGTAGTAGATTTATTACCAACGGACTTGAATAGAGAATATTTCGAACTTGTCTATGGGACTGAAATCTATTTAACAACTAAACTAAAAAAAAATAGTAGTAGTTTCGGAGTTTTCGGTAGTTTAAGTGTTGTGTTTAGGTCTACACTAAACGCTAAGGCCCTGGCTAGGAAAGACATCCTGCCACACATAAAAAAGGATACTCCAGTAAGATGCTATGTGATGAAACCTTTAAGGTATATTACCTCTCCAAGAGTAGCGTGCTAGAATCTTACACTACATTCTACACCTGATGAGAATACAGTCGAGCGTTAACCTATCTACAATTAAAAAAGATAAAGATAAGATGGCACATAATGATACAGATGAATCAGAAAGAGCACCATCGGATATGGGGGTATACTTTATCGGATGTTTTGCAATTCCTTATACAATGGCACGCGTAATCGAATCTGTTATTCTCTTTGTGAAACTTATGTGCCTAATAGTTTTACAAAATTCAGTAACAATAGAATAATGTTGTGAGTCTGTGCTAAAGCTGTAACTTTGCAGAAATCTGTGATGAACAAAAGGAAATCTATAACACAAAACGACTCAACGTCCACAGAACGCCTTGGCTTCTAAAATTGCGACTGTTTTTATTAAGGCAACGTTTTGGTTTTTAACTTTTTGGTATTCAATTTACAGGTAATTAAATTCGATTATAGGTTTACTCATGTTTATTTTTAGTGCCTAAGCATTCAATTCGTTTTTTTGTAATATCAGAACAACTACTTCTTGTTTCTTAAACGCATTAAGGATAAAAACAAAGCATTCTCACCAGCGAGATATTGCAAATTGCGAATTAGGATACCCTATTTTATCTCCCGCGATGCCTATACGACTTTTTCTTACATTGCGATGACTTTGCAATAAATAACTAAAAATGGAACCATCGTGTTTTGTTTTAAACTGCCTTTCAGTTTCCTTCGGGTCTAACCGCTAAGCCATTATAAACAATTCTCGTTTTAGGGGAATCGAGGGTCCAAATCCACAGCAGGAGCCATAAAGTTAATTTTTGTAAAAATTCTTTTAAATACATCATTGCGCTTGTGGAGGATTGGGCAGACGGTGTAACAATTGGTGGACATAAATTTGTTAACTTGCGTTACGCAGATGAGTTGTTTGCACCACCTTGTTTGCAACAAGTGCAGAAAGTCTAGAAGAACTGCTATCGAGGATGGAAAGAGTTAGCCTAGAGTTTGGTTTAAAGATTAATCGCAGCAAGACCAAGGTAATGATTCTTGACCGCCCAAACAATAATTCACCAAAGGTGACAGAAATTGCGAAATGTGACGTGGTCTAGTCTTACATTTACCTGGGGGCTCTAATATCAAACAAAGACGGATGCATTGACGAAGTCAAACGACGGATGGCTATAACAAGAACGGCGACGGACAGGATGAAGAAAATATGGAGGAATCGGAACATCACAAAGACCACGAAATCTAAACTCGTGAGGACTCTTATCTTCCCCATTTTTTTATACGCTGCTGAGACATGGACACTGCGAGATGTGGAAAGGCAGAAAATAGATGCTCTAGAAATGTGGTGCTGGAGAAGAATGCTTGAAGTTTCGTGGACCGAGTTTCGAACAAACGTCTCGATACTTCAAGAACTCGGCATCAAACAGCGTCTATTCTCACTAGTACAATCTAGCATTCTGACATTTTTCGGACACGTTTTTCGGCGTGACAACCAGTCCATCGAACGCCTCGTCGTTCAAGGAAAAGTGGAAGACATGAGACCGCGTGGGAGGTCACCCACTCGATGGACCGACCAAATCAAATCTGCAATGGGAGGTTCATTGAACGAATGCAGCAGGACGACGTCGAACAGGGAAAAATGGCGAGCGGTAGTCATGCGCATAACATCTGCCCACTCCGTTACTTCATGACGATCACGACCGCTCTATCAAGAGGGAATCGAATAAGAAGTCATCATTGTGCTTTTCGACGCAGGAAAACATCATGAGGAAATGTGCATATCCCAGGTGTAATTCTGAGCTAAGTGTAGTATGCCAATCTGCTGTGGAGCAATGAGTGACCTGCGCCCAGCAATAGGGCATTAATAGGGCTGCTATTTAACTTTTAGCTTGTCAGCAATAAAATAAACAACAACCATCACTTACCATTTCATCGTAGATAGTTTGAGTGTCGGCTGTGCAGTCGTAAGCGGCATCGTACGTGAACAGTTTATCCTGTCCTTTGGGGTTGTACACTTGCACCGCTCCCCGTTCTGCCCATACCTTCACCACCTGTACATTCACATACAATTATTTCGCTGACAAAATTGACACATCTCATTTATTACTTCATATTCTGCTTGTACTGTTTTCAAGTATTTATATTCGCCTCTACCAAGTCTAGACGATCAACGTGTGATCTTACCCTGTGTTCAGGATGAATTTTCTCGTCTGTGTGGCTTAGACACGAATAATTTGATTACCTTCTATAAATATATATAATATACACAGCGGCGTAACTATACCATCTGGGGCCTGTGGAAAAGTCCGTAAAAGTGTCTATTACATAATAAAAGTTTAAAGATCCGGCCATAGAATTTTCAATAGCGAAGTCGCATAACCTGTCTTGTCCCATGAGCTTCGTGTACCTCTTGGGCCAGGGTACCGTGGCATTTTACCAGCCCTACCACCTTACAGTTACGCCTGATAGTTATCGGATCGAAATGTCAATTTGAACCATTTTTACACAACAAATGTTGGCTTAATCGGTCCAACAGTTGAGTTGAGTCACGCTTATACGTACATAGAGATAGGTTTGAAATTTGACATACACAGAATCATTTTACAGGATATGCTACATAATATTATGAATGACGAGTGTAACTTTGACTTTGAATCCTAAGTATATTATATTGATATACTTTTTATAATGAATAGGCCTGAATTGACTGTCTCATCGGTCTATTGTTTAGCATATTCGACTACAGACATGAGGTCCTGGCTTAGACTTCTGAGTCGGGCCAATTTAAAATTGATATTGAATTTTCTATTAAGATTTTCTCAATATTTGCCCGAAGTTGGGAAGTTGGCGGTGTCCTGCACCCCTGTGCCTCGGAGAACACGTTAAACCGTCGGTCCTGTGCCTGCTATTTCTCCGATCCATCTATGCTCTAAAAACCCTCTCTCATTTGAGTGAGGAAGCCTGTGCCCAGCAGTGGAACGTTAATGGACTGCTACTTACCTTTTTTTTAGGCCTGAGTTATTTCAGTAATGTTCAAAGGTCATAGAGAGTCAATCCAATATTTTATTGCAGTAGAAGCTAATATGACCTTACTATGTCAATTTATAGGTAAGCGCATTTTCATCTAACACTTTTTTTCTATCACGGAAAGGCAAAATATGCTTATATCAACGACGCTTATAAATAGTCAACTTGTTTTTTATAAGTTTTTGTAATTAGGTAATTATTTCACACGATTTTAATGCACCATATAGCTATTGGAATATGATGCTTAAAAATCATTAGCACATTAATAAAGAGTTCATCTTTGAAACATTATCTTACAAAATCTATACTTGACTCTTTATACAGGGGACGTCGATATATTTGATACTATATATAATAATATAGTATATTATCTAGTATTTATATGCAAGTATATGTTAAAATTTTAAAACCAATACAAAACTGAAAACAATGAAAAAACATGTACAATGTTACACATATATATTGCAACTACAACTCTAAATATAAGCAATACACCATCACCGTGTTATTAATTACCAAGAAATACTATCAATTTGGTTAAAAGACACTAACTCTCTAGAATCCATTGCACTATGTATGAAAGACCACTCTCTGCATTTCAACGTTTGGCTTATTTATAAAGCATGTTTTTAATTTGCATAAGCGATTAATGCCTTAAACCTATCAAAACGATATTTTATTTGGTAAAGGTAACAACGTTTTTTTAGAGGTTTTTATGATACAGGTCAAAAGTTATATATATGTTGGCAACCGCAGGCTTTTCTTCCCTTTTCCTAGGACATATAGTACGATGTGTCATCCTGAACTAAATTTCATCGGATTCAAATCACTTAATTTGGTAAATCATTTACTAGAACACAGGGAAAGAAAATATAACATTACTAACTCATACGACTGCCTCATTGGTCTAGAGGTTAGCGAGTTCGGCTACAGACATGAGGTCCTGAGTTCGAGTCCCGGGTAGGGCCAATTCCAAATCAATATTGAGTTTTTTACTAAGATTTACTCCACCGTGCCTCGGAGAGCACGTTAAGTCGTCGGTCCTGCGCCTGATCTTTCTCCGATCATGTCGGATTATCGTCACATTGGATTATGAGAGTGAAGGAATAGAGAGTGCACTTGTGTACTATGCCTGCTAATCCGCAGTGGAGCAGCGTGGTGGGTCTATGCTCTAATAACCCTCTCTCATATGAGTGAGGAGGCCTGTGCCCAGCAGTGGGACGTTAATGGGCTGCTACTTACCTTTACCTTACTAACTCATATCGCAATTAAAATGGATTGTGGGGGTAGGAAACGTAAAATACTTAACGACCTATCCTCAGAACTAGCAAAAATATACAAAAAAATCTTAAAATCGGTCGAATTGTTTCGGAAGAGTTTGGTAACAAACACTGTGTTGTACAAGTTTTTTATATAGTGTTTTTGTCAATTAAATAATATTTTTTTGAAGTGAAACTTCTTTAGGCGCTTGATGGTAACATTTTCACGAATATGTGCAGCGATTTCTATGCTAACTAGTTTGAAAGGTAGTTTTAATATTTACAAATAACATGTGGCATTTCAATTTGCCACTCGTCATTTAATATATTATTAAAAATATTTCATAAATTTTTATACTACTTTTAATATTTGAATGACACTACAATTCATTAAAAGATTTAGATTTTTATATATATAAACAAGAATTAAAAATTAGTTTGCCAAAGAACTTGCACTTCTGCCATGTGGACTTTGTAAGCAGGCACTTTTAACTTTTTTGTTTTAAAAACACAGGTATTAGTGTTTAGTTTTACAGTAAGAAATATCATAGCTTCAAAATAGGTCACCAAGTCTTATCATATAGGTACACAATGCAATTATGTAAAATAGAATAAAAGCACGTTCTGTTCTTATCACTACTGTATACAATTTAAAATCGGTAACAAAACACTAGTGGTATTGCAATTTAAACGAAGTGTTTTATTCAAGTTGTGGTATAAAAGAAGATGATGAATGAAAGGAGCCTGATAAAAAGGATTTATGAGTCAAGAGTGAATGGGAAAGTTGGAAGGGGAAGACCAAGGCGAAGGTTCCTGGACCAAATCCAGGACATTTTAAAGAGCCAGGTCAAGAGTACTCTAAACCGACGAACTTGTATGAAAGGTTTAATGAGAATGTAAGAAGCGTAGGAGATATGCAAGGATAGTGGCAAGTGGAAGGACGTATCTGCCAACCCCTATGGGAATAAGGCGTGATGCCTATGTACGTAAAATCGTATCGTTGTTATTTGAAAGTCGATGAAACGAAAAAGCGACAGTAAGAAGAGACAGACACATAAATTCATAAAATAAAAAGTGGCAGAAAATGAGGTAAGAAGCATTATACGGTATCTTTTATGTACGTGGTTCTCTTTGTGCTCTGCTTCGTACCTCCACTCATGTCCACCAAGGCATAGGGTTCAAATTAAATTATAACCAAAACCTACAATTAAATACTTGCCAAAATTTTACATTCGACTAATTATCATGAAGCCAAAATTTTTTGAATATTCCACTTCTACTGCTTTTGTATTGCACACAAGATTTTTTTTAAGTAATACTTCTTTAGACGCACGAGGGTAAAATGTTTACGGATGAAACGCATGATTTGCGTTACGAAAATGTGCAGCGCGTTTATACTGATTCGAAGGTTAGGTAGGTTTAATATTTACAAATAATATGTGACATTTTAGTTTGCCACTCGTCTTTAAATAATTTAATATTACATAAAATTAAAAATTCAAAAACAAAATTTAATTAATAATATCTAATATTGACAAAAACACGTGGCATTTTTATTTAAATTTCATCATTTGAGATTTATATTATTTGTAATAATTTTCGACACTTTTAATATTTTAATGACGATTAAATTCATTAAATTCCAAACGTATCTTCCTTTTCCCCTTTCTCAAAGTCGCGGAAGTCTAAAGTTTTAGATTTGTATAATATAGACAAGACGTTAAAGTTAATTTGCCAAAGAAGTTTCACTTCTGACATGTGTACTTTGTACGCACGCACTTTTAATATTATTTTTAGATATTGTGGTGGTGAAAGTACAATTTGTTAATAACTAGGTATTAATGCTAAGGACATTTTTAAGTCACATAAATAATAATATTCAATGAGAGTAATACGTCATAGTGTTAGTTCTCATTCTCCTTTTACATAACTTTTTCAAATTTTCAATTGTTAATAAAATACTTTTCTAATTCAAAAACATTTATACATATTCTTGGGAAAGTTACAAAAATATGTGAAAAAAATATTATGAAGTTCATAACGTGTTGGCATCAAATTTCGACGTTTTTTTAATAAAACCTATAACATTTCTCACTAAAGATAATATAAATATTTGAACATTCTTGTATAATATCTTAAATTCGTTGTATATACAGATGTTAAACGAAGCTATTGTCTTTAAAACACGCTGCAATACTTCAGGTTTTACGTACCTTATTTATGCGGAAAGTATTAATCGATTTATCGCATGATCGATATCTTAACAGACTGTGAATAATTATGGTTAACCAATTGGTCAATTATTTACAAAGCGAACAAAGCAAAAAGTTTAAATATATAAACAAAATTTAGTCAACTATTTCAGTCGCACCCAGAGCTCAATGTCGCAAAATGTTGAATTACTAATAAACTATCTAAGACACTGACTTCTTTCGCGTGGATTACTGTTGTTGGGTAGCATTTTTTACAATTTAGACTAATTATTTTACAAATACGACCATAATGAGCCATTTGCAGCGTTACAAAGAGCAATGTTTCCCAAAACTTGTCCTTTCTCAGACTCTAGAGTGTAGACTATCTGTGTACCATACATACACAGCATCAGGCCTTATTCCCATAGGGGTAGACAGAGACAACGCCCTTCCATTTGCCACGATCCTTGCATATCTCTTTCGCTTCTTTCATTCTCATAAAACCTTTCCTTGGCCCTTATTTAAAATGTCCAAGATTTGGACCAGGAACGTTCGCCTTGGTCTTCCCCTTCCAACTTTCGCATTCAATCTTAACTCATAAAACCAAATTTCATTTAAATCGGTTCAGTAGGTCTGGCGTTAAAACGCGACAGTCAAACAGTTACTTTTGCATTTATAATAGTAAGGATTGTCATTTTACAACCTTAAAGGTAAAACTTTTGCAAATGTCATATTTATTTATATTGAATCAACAGCCTAAAAAATAGGTTTCAAGTTTCTAGCTCTAAAAATGACGATGCTTTTATCCCTTGTAACCCCTTTTTTCTGATTAAAAGCCTGTCTTGTCTGAGGCTCTATAACTTTTTTATTGCTCACAGGTTAGCGCTTGACTGTGATCTCACCTGAAAATAAGTGATGATAAAGTCTAGATAGAAGCGCTAATCTGGTCTGTTCGTACCGGAACATAAATCTCTATGTTTAATGAAACGTTTCTGCTGGCAGAGTGGTAACTAGCCGCGGCCGAAGCCTACCACCAGTCAAATTGAGTACCAATTTTTATTATACCATCTGACAACAAAATTTCATTTAAATCGGTTCAGTAGTTTTGGCATGAAAGCGTGACACACACAGACTTACTTTGGCCTTTATCTTATTAGTATGGATATGTTAAGAGTAACTACTAAGTTACTTTTCGATTTCTTTCTAAAATCGATCGTAGATTCGTTATTATTGGACGAATTAAGGACGACTCAAAATAATTACTTGAGTCAACTACTTCAATGAAGAATATTTTTATTTTGATTCCGTTTAATCGTTCTTTTACAATTCCCACTATTAGCTCACACTCCCCAATATATACATATTTAATTGGAAATAAATTGTACGGGGCTCTTCATTGTAAACTCATGTAAAACGTTTAAAAGTTTTTTCTATGTACTGAGTTTTTTTACCTAAGCTATATTGTGCAGGAAGTGAATGATTATTACGTAGTTTTTGATTCATATGACCTTTATACTTTAAACCTTGATGCGTCTAATTCATCACTATACACCGCAAATGCAATTACATGCTAGCTTCTATGTAGGTTAAGCTATTGGCTATAAGCTAGAAAGGCCTTAAATTACAATTAAGCTTCCTTAACCTATATACAAAATTGGGGGTTAAAAAATAACTTAAAATAGTATTAACCTTTACTATATCTACACCACACCACATGACCTGGTTATTTAGTAAACCACCACCGTATGCTTTTAATTTTAACCATTACATTCTTATATTCTTGCACAGTTAAAATTACGACAGCAAATTACACAAAAAAACAACTATACATAAATTGACCGACCACATTACAGATTTAAGAAATATATACAACTTTTAGAACCAAGTGCCAGAACAAACCTCCTTCTATACCAGATGGATAGATGACTCCAATAAAACAAGGATAAGGTAGCTAATATGTATAGAAAATTGTTATGAGTTCGTGGCACTTTATTACTGTTAATAGCTAGTCATATTATTCATATAGATTAAGCCTAAAACCTCAGACACATTGACTTAGCTAGCTGTCAGGAGTCACAGATTTGATCATGGCAAAAGTTTTCTTGAAATTTTTCAGATTTTGGATCTCTATGGGTGACTGTTTAACACGCTACCTGCGAATATTTATTGGCCCATTACTACAATGAATTATAAAAGGCTGTAGGTTAAGAGAAAATGGTTTTAGACCACTAAATTCTTAGTAGGACTTCATTCATACTCAGATTAAAGCATGACTACTTTTAGAATAAATAATTTAAATTGCTACCAATTTCTATGCTCCTATTTATTGTATAATTTGTATATGCAGGAAATATATGGTAATTTTATTATTAATGCTTTTAAAATGAAACTTCTTTAGGCTCATGAGACGGCGTCACGAAGATGAGCAGCTTTTTTATGCTAATGCGTTTAAAGGTTAGGTAGTTTTTATATTTACAAATAACATGTGGCATTTTAATTTGCCACTCGTCATTTAATATACTATCTTTCATAAAATAAAAATATCAAAACAAAATTTAATTAATAATTTATTATATTAACAAAAAACGCGTGATATTTTTATTTACATTCATCATTTGAGATTTCAATAAATTATTTGTATTGTCTTCCTTTTTCCCTTCCTTTAAGTCTCGGAAATCTGAAGTTTTAGGTATGTATAAATATAAACAAGACTTAAAAATTAGTTTGCCAAAGAAGTTTCACTTTTAACTATTTTGTTAACTCCTATTATCTTTGGTACATAAATAAATGAATGCAATTGACGTAAAACTTAGTAGTTTAAACATTCACAAGCACAGTTTTCCACAAATTCCCATGGAATCAGAAACTATGCGAGTAACATCCCGTATAACAGTTTTTTTAATTTCAATGTTTCAGAGAATCATTACGTGCAAACAGTTATTGATTAACACCAACAGTTCTGACAGATTTAAATACGTCTACCTAACATCAATCAGCAAAAAAATCTGCAGCCATTCGAAATAATTACACACATTACTTAATGACCGCGTGTATTAAAATCGCGATCAGATCTGAGACGTGCCCATTGAGTAAATGTATGAATATATGACTAGCTAATGGTACAAATGGATCAGTAATCAATGAAAGATTTGCGGTCGGTCTATTACTACTATTCCACATGTCCCTTTCTTGTCGGAAGCAGTGATTAATGTTATAAACTACAATGATATATGATCGCTCCATCGGACCGTGGTTAGTGTAGCGCGTAATGTCGGCTTCACACCTGTAATGGAGAGTTAAACGTCTTACTGTCCGCCGACGGCTTTGTTGATAGACGCTCGTACCATTTCTGCTCCGGTCGTATCTTCCTCACCTAAGCATGCCATCCAAAAAAATAATAATTATCCTATGAAACTGTTTACATTAAGTAAAAAAATTAAAATTAATGCAATTGTCTTACTTAACAATACTTATACAGGGCGCTAGGAGACCGCTTCCGAAAACGAAAACAGATTAATGACAACATCACACCTCATTCCCATAGGGGTAGGCAGAGACAACGTCCTTCTACTTGCCACGATCTTTGCATAGCTCCTTCGCTTCTTTCATTCTCATTAAACCTTTCGGTTTACAGTACTCTTGACTTGATCTTCCCCTTCCAACTTTCGCATTCACTCTTGACTCATAAATCCTTTTTGTCAGTCTCCTTTCATTCATTCTCTCTACATGCCCAAACCATCTAAGCATACCTTTCTCAATTTTAGTCACTACATCTTCTTTTACACCACAACTATTTCTTACCCTGTCACTCAGTTTCAATCCACTCATACTTCTCAACGCTTTCATCTCTACCGCATATATTTTACTCATGTGATTCTTCTGCCATACCCAACTTTCACTACCATACATAAGAGTTGGCACCAACACTCCAGCATGCACTGCCAGTCTAGCCCTTTGAGACACCATCTGGCTNAAAGGCGCGCAGGGCACCATTTACCATATTCCCTGCATTCACTCTCGTTTCAATATCAATCTTGATTTTTTTAAATCATATTTTTAAAACGTTTTATTAGCATTATTTACGCTCCATCATGCTAGTGTGGCGCTTGTACGTTCATTGACCCGAGCGTCAGCTGATTTTTGATTTTGTGTTTCATTGATGGTTTTCTTTTTAGTAAAGTATTTTTTTATGAAACTATCGTTTCAATTAGCTGTACTAACATGATGAAGCATAAGTAATGCTAATAAAACAGATTTTTTTAAAAATCAGGATCGATTTTTTCATCCCATCGCCAAAGGGGTCATGAGTACTATCATCTGTCTTCGTTTTCGTAAGCGGTCTCCTAACACTTTATATAGTAGAGAGAAACCATCTAAAATGTACCACTGCTGAAGCTTAATAATCAAATCAAAACAATCCTAGACGTTTCAAAATCAAATCAAATAACTTATTCGCTAAATATACAATTATTTTACTTTTCAAAGTAGTGTAAAGATGTGTCGCCATAAAAGGCGTCCAAATATTACATCATAAAATTAATTAAATAAAACTCCCTAGTTCCATTGATTAAAATATTAAATATAATTAATAATAAAAACACATATCAATCTAAAACATATAAGAAGGGAAAAAAAGATTTTATAATAATACAGAATGTCACATTATATCATTTAATATTTTGTTTTATTTAGTAACAACCATTAGGTTAGTTTAAATGAAACATTCCTAGTATTATATATTACAACATCATTGTTTGATTTAATTTCTTGTTTAATTTTCAAAAGTAAATTGAGGCACTATTCTTCTCAAGCAGCAATATTTGGACTTAAAAACAAAAATAGTGCTGTATTGTTATTCAATATACATGTCGGAGTGCAATAGTCTGTGGAACGCTGTGTCGGAGTGCAATAGTCTATGGAACGCTGGCGCCATCTGACTATCGGCGTGGGACAGAGTCAATAGTGACAATCCGGCGCTCGGCTCTCCAGTTCTCGGGCGAGGGTCCGCCAGAGCGGTCGACTATTGAATTATTAACTCTTATTATTAATGAGTTGTGTAAATTAAAAGATTAAAAAATCGGCAACATTAAGTGATTGGACATTATAATCTGAGTTAATTAATAAAGTGTTTGATTGCACCAACATTACCCACAGTATGGAAATTGAATGCTCCTTTCTCTCTTATTCTCCGACATATATATTTACTTGTTGATACTATATGTAAATTAGATAAAGTAAATAAAGTAATACTTCACTTAGTATGAGTTGGTGATAAGATTATTGTTATACATCTTGGTACAAGTTTCTAATTATTAGTAAAGTATTCAAGTGTTTTTTTTTAAATATATATCAGATAGTAAACAGATTTCGGGTATCATAGCGAAACAACCTTAATAAAAAAATTATCATTTCATGAGATCAGATTTTAATTTGCTTATAGTCATAAGTGATATTATATAGATGACACAATTTACGTCTTTTACATATGCATATCGCCTGGTACTATAAACTTTTTATATAATAATCTCTTTTAAAAGTTTAAAAAAGAATGTGCAATATCTTAAAGCACAAAAACTATGAAGCCTCGTACAGTTTATGTTGCGCGGATTCTGATGTAAAGCTTACGTTAATTATACACAAACAATGCGTCATCTTATCTCGAAATAAACCAAGGAACTTGTTACTTAAGGACAAACAGAAAAATGATAATGTAACCCCGATGAAGTTCAGCTGAACACGTTATGAGACATTAAGGTCTCCGAGCGATTGTTACTACTTTTATTTGCCAAAATTAATATTATTCTCATATCGAAATTTTAACAGTTTAACATTTATCCGAGTTAAGGTTTCGACGACCTTGCTGGCACAATGGTGCGAGCACTTGCTTCGCTAGCAGATGTTCTGGATTAACTGGCAGGGAAATTTAGGCTAGTGACTATTCCATCAAAACACATGATGCCAAAAACGATTTCATTCTAATACAATGCTGTGTAGAAACCATAACAGATCAATTACCTCTTACTAGGTTAGGACGATTTACCTTTAGAATATAGTCAAGTGCCAACATGCCAGTGATAAAAGAGGATGTTATTCATAATAATGACACCAAACCAGAACCAGAACGTGAAAAGTAGCGATAAAATTTTATTGCAGCAACCTTTACACAAATCATTTCTTTTTGTGAAGAAAGACACAAACATTGAGATTGTCTTATACTAAGTCAATAACATCTTTTAAATATTTTTCGGATACCTAGCAACGTTCAACAGATGATCAACTCAACACCGTTCAATGGGTGTGGGTTAAAGTAATTGAACGGGTCGTTAACCCTCCGTATTTAATCAAACGGAGTCGGGATGAATTTATCTGTGTATTTTTTGCATATGACTAAGTGCTTATTCACCTCATTTGACTTGCGAATTTGATGAAACAAAGATTAGACATAGAGCAAAGTTCATTACGACTCCACTACATGCAAAAGTCACCCTTGTTTCTGAATCTGCATCTTAATCTGCAACCTTCATCTGATAATCATTACAACAAACGAAGAAAATAATGACAAACCTTGCCTTGAGCTGATTTTTTGTCGGTTTTATTAGTTGTACTCAGTTTTTTCTTAATAATTTAATCTAGTATTAGCATAAACCTTAAAAGAGCGCAAGATCGTTCACGAAGAAAGGATTAAAAACGTGGTCACGCCTGTCGGAATTTACTCAGACTAAAACTACTTCGGATCATAAAAAAGTCGACAACCAGAGCAGACGTAGTCATCACCGATTCACGGTTCTTTAGACTAAAAGTACTTTAGACCATAAAACTGTTTGAGACCAGTTTCTTTCAACAAAAGAAAAAAAAGAATCTTATTTAGTAAAAAACTTAAGCAGTTTCAAAAGTTTAATGAGTTTCAATCGAGTCGATAAGTAGTAATAACTAATATATAGTTTCATAAACTAAAAGAAAAAATATCTAATTTGAGACTTTAACCGGTTTAATAAAAAAAACAGCAATAATTGAAATTTTCTGACGCAAAATAAACCCAACTAGTAATGTTTCGTTTAGCCCTAATAAGTTGTAAGATACACTTTCACGTAAGGATCGCCACTTAATATTGAGAGATCCTCCAGAATTCGGTCAATAGCAATAAAAGGGAAACAATGGTCTAATGAAGCTGTCAGTGAGTCATTTGTGCACTGAAGCCCCAGATTGCAAAATAAACGCGGTGTTATATTCATGTAATGCTATATTATTGCGAAAACAGCCTCCGAGTGAGTTTCACCAAATTTCTGATAGCACAAGGTTGTTCGTAAACAGTTTTTTTGCGAACTTCTATCACCGGCTCCATCAAACCGATCTTCCATTTATGGAAATTTAAATTTATCTTATTTATGACCTATCCTATATATTAGATTTCAGACTAAAACTTTTACGATAAATAACAATAACTTCCTGAATTCGCCTTCATTTAAAAAATCAAATCGAAAGAGTAATGACTTGCTAAGGCTAGGTTAATAATACCAAATTCACCTATTCAGTATCGTCAATAATAGTATATTGAATAATTAATTAAAATGGAGCAGTAGGGCTTTGAATGTAACTCTCTCGCTCCGTTATACGAAACACGCGTTATACAGCCGAGCGTGACGGCTTAATCTTATTCAATATCCACAAAGTACACGTGGACAACGCTCCTTAGAAAGTTTTCGTTTAAAAAAACGACTCCAATATCAACCACCAAAAATATGGATAGATTTGTTTCTCGAAAACGATTGATTATTGTACCAGATGGTAAATCGCCTTTCGGAGTAACTAGAAAAAATTTGTAACATTTAATGGATGGCGTGTCACTGTGTACTAGTCAACTGGCCAGCAGACTGTGTTTCCAGATGATCTATGCCTAAATATGGGGCAACCGTGTATGGACAATATGACTCGGTACTAGCCTACTTACGAACGCGCCGCGTGCCGTGGCATCATTTAGTAAACGTCTTTTAAAACTCTCTTTTAAATCTTATATCAACAAAATTTATTACGGATTGCTTCTTTTGGTCCTTTGCTCTAATGGATTATACAGTTACACAGGGGTATTGGCGTGCGCAGAAGTCCTGCTGACAAGATAAAACTCGAAAGTTCCAAGACGTCGCGTGACACAGGGAGCATCTTCTGATGCTGGTCCTCAACAAATTAACGTTAATTGATCACAATATAAAAATGACTGCTTTGGAAGAATTCCAAAAACCAAACTTTGGAGGACAGCCATTTGAATGAAGAAATGTAATACCATTTTTTGGCACCTTAGTGTCATTTGTGCCTGTAGTAATATGAGTTCAAGAAAATATGGACTCAGCTGCCCTTAACAAATGTTGGTGTGATTACTCATTCAGGTATAAAATAACAGATCAGGAAGAAATTCATTAATCTTTTAAACAATATTTATATATGATCCATTGTTTTTTAATTATAGAAAACATCTAATTTTAGTGTTTTACATACTTCATTAAACACCACTCATACAAATACTATATAACAAAAGGCTGTTCTGTCAAATACAATCCTGTTCTTGATTGTGTACACTGTTGTTGTTAAAGTATATATTCTTATATGTAGCAAATATTCTACATTAGTTTATATAAAACTGATATTGCATGGCAATCAATCTGATGCCATGATCATAAGCATTCTTTAATAGCAGAACATTACCAGTAGCATAAACAAAGAAAAATTATATTAACTCCATTAAATAGTAAAATTGGGAAATTGTAACTTTTGTTTCACTATATGATATTTATCTTTGAGATATTAATCTATTTATATTAATGGCTTACTAACAATTTGCAGTACATTCCTGTCTATTCACATAGGCAATTTTGAAAATAAAAATAAATTATTTTAGGATTTAAATGATAAGAAAAAAATGTTAACAAGTAATAATGATCTTTCCAAGTAATACACAGATTTTACTGCAGAAATTTTACGAATAAATCTATCTATTTGTCACCTATTTACTAAAAAGAATCTGAGCGACTTGTTATGTGGGTTTCAATGTCTATTCCAAATTAATTATTAAGGTTGTATAAATACTTCATTAAGTAATATAAAAAAAATGACCTAATCTTAAATAATACATTAAAACATTGATAACAATTATTATAAAATACAGGCAACATAAAACATTTACGCGCGGATAATCTGCAAGGGCGTTTCAAGAAATTCACGAAGTATTACGCGCTTCCCACTCGGGTGAATCACGTCCAAATTTTACAACCATGAAAGTCAATGAAACCTAATTTTATTGTAGTGCAAAAATGTTCTAGAATGGTGTATAATTACAAAAAATCATAGCACGCGTAAACAATTAACATCGATAACAGCACAATAAATGATAGAATAAATAAGAACAACTGGGAATCAACTATTTGCCGGTAGGAGCGAGAATCGGAATCGACGCACCAAGTCTGCGCAATCCTGGTGCTCGACATAAACAAACTCAAAGCAACCAAGGCTCACCTCGTCGTAGCCCTCATTTTTCTCCTTTGCAGAGAGCGGTCTGCATCGCACCACCACCTTGACACACTCATTCAGAGCCGTCCGTGGTCGTGCTGATTTTTCCATCTTCAACAACCCTTAGGTGACGCAAAAAAAAGCAAATCGAAGTCACCGATATCGATCCATTCGGGGTGAACTCATCGTCGGCAGCACCTTTTCGTATAAAAGCCAATAAAATACGCAACTTAAAACACGAACAATACAAGAAAGTGGAATAAAAATAGTTCAGCGCGATTAAATATTTTATACTTGTAACAAAATAAATAAAACCATAAAATCTTATAACACGCCGATTTACATACAACCGCCACAAGCGGGCATTGCTAAACAACTGTCGTCTGTCATTTGGCTGTCAAATAAAATATATAGTGACACAGAAAGTCACTGAAATGTTTGTCTGACGATTTTCTGAATTAAAAAAAACATTGATAATTATAACAGATTCATTGTTGTAGTCTATTCTAAATCTATGATTGATACGAGATTTAAACTTATCTATCCAGACTGACGAATAGGTTGTAGGGATAGAGCTTTACTTTTAAAGGTATAAATGTAAAAATTAAATATATTTGTAACAATAATTTCAAATGAAAAATATACTTCATGGTAACTTAAAGAGCATGTGGACATTGTCAAAATTAAAAATATACATGTGGTATTATCTTGTGGCTTATATCACCTGCAAATATACTATATTATACTCTTAATAATTACAAAATATTTGGCAACCATGAATGTGAAATTTATATTCTGTTATATTCGAAAGAACAGAGTATATTACATTATTTGTCAGTAGAAACTAGAAAACAAATAATACTGATGTGTTCCTTACTCTGTGTTTGTAACTTTTAAAATGTTTTTTGTTTACATTAAATTTACATTAACTTAAATTTACATTAACTTAAGTGAGTCTTTAAAAAGAAATATGTCCGCTACTTTATCAATTAATCTTAAAAGAGCAAGCAAAGTTTATCATGAAGGAGTAAGTTGAAACTTTTTAAATTATTAATTAAATATTTAAATAAAACTCATAAGATTCTCTATAGTAAGCGTTTATTTTTTATTGAAGCTGTCTTCCTCTTTTAGGAGACTATTGCTGGTGTGGTGGTTGTCGACACATCTGGAGATTTGCGACACGAAGGTCTCACACTCTGCATGGAAGGTTCTGTAAATCTACAGCTCAGTTCCAAAAACGCTGGTATATTTGATGCATTTTCTAACAATATAAAGGTAAATATCCTGTATATTTGTGTTGGTATTATATTCATAATTACCTGCAAGATAAAACTGACAAAATATTTATATATTGAAATCTGTTGCAGTTTAAGTATAAAATATGGCCAGAAAGTATTATTTTAAAACATTCTAAACTCGTATTTATTGCAATACGAGTTTGAACTATTCTAATTGTTGATAAATCATTTGTTTTTGAGAGGACTTGCAAAGATCACCAATAATGTGAATAAAAATACAATTCTCCTTACTGCAATAAACATTAGGATCAATGTAAAATGAAGTTGATTTTTTTAACTTTCTACTTATGTTATATTTCAGCCCATTAATTTAATAAATACGACTATTGAATTGGCTACTGCTGGGAAAATTCCAATAGGCATTACAGAAATTCCATTTGAAATCCCTCTTGTGGGACGTCAAAATACCACAGGCTTGGGACTTTTAGAGACATATCATGGTGTGTTTGTGAATGTAATGTATATACTGAAATGTGGGATGAAAAGATCTTTTTTGAACAAACCACTGAATGCAAGTTGTCAGTTTTTTGTCCAGCATAAACCTGTAAGTATACAATTTATAAAAGTAGTTGTTGACTCTCTGAATTTCATTTGTGTACAGTTAAAAGTGGGATTCAAAGTACTGCACCATCTAGTTGATGCTAATAACTCAGATTACAATAAAACTTATACTTTTCTTTTGAAAGCTTTCCTATTTCTTGAACCAAATCATCCACAATGTAAAAAACTACATCACAATCGGTTAAGTAGCTTCAGAGTTATTTACCTTAGTCACCAAGTAACATAGTGATTTTAAATTTTCATATAGGTTACTAGCTAACACAGCAAATGTTTTTTTGCCATATAATGATTTTATTATCACTATTAAAAAATAAAGGTTTGTGATAGAAGGGTGAAAATTTTGGTATGTATTTTTGTATGCTGTATCATTAAAAACAAAATTATTAGTATAAAAAAATTAAAATTTTTGGGTCGAATCATCCTTACCATTTAGCGGGAAAAGTAGATGTTGTCAGATTCTCAACCCTAGCCGATATGCACTCGTAAGATTCACGAAAATTCGGTCGAGCTGTTTCGGAGGAGTTCAACTTATAACACTGTGATATGAGAATTTTATACATTAGATATTTAGATAATTATTTTTGTTCTACAGTTCATGATTCATTTACTATACAGATTTCAATTTTGTAAGAGCAAGTATATATATATATATCCTAGTATTTCTTGCTTATTTTTGTTGTATACAAATTTTTCATTAATATTGATCAGTTTTTCACACAAGAAGCCTTAATAACACTTTATATCTGAAAAAATGTAGAATAGAACATTGTATAAAACAAATCTTAACTCTGGTAGCCAATTACAGCAATTTCGAATATTCAATTAGTTATTTTTTCATATATTATTTCCAATGTACAACATAACATTATAGAATAACTTGAAAATTACTTCGGCTCTTACACACTATGTTCTAAGATGACTTACTACAAATTCAGTTTGGTATCGTATTATTTATCATCTTTATTTATATCTAAAAAAAATGAGACAAAATAATATATGAAGAGTGTTCAAAGCTAATGTAACAGTAAAATTTCTTTTCTCAAAAATATGTATGAGTTATATTTAGTTTATAGATTATGGTATATAGCCTTATTAAGCATAGGAGTGTGGATTTATATAGTACACCTACTGTGTCGTTCTAATGCAGGCATGTTACACATTCCCTAAAGTTACCCCTGGAGATGTGCAGATTTCCTCACACTGTGCTATCACGATAGTTTCTTATAAAGACAAACTTGCTGGTTCAACCCAAGGTTCAAACCTGTGACTGCTGTCAAGGATCCACACATCTCACCAATAGGCTACCACAGCTTTAGTAGGCTAAATTAACAAATAATAAAAAAAAATATGAAAACTAATATTACATACTTAGAGTATAGTGTTGATACATATGATAAAATGCATAATATTGACAGCCTTATAAAGAGACAGTGCTTCAATGATATGTTTTAGCGTTATGTTTTAATAGCTATCTGATTTAAACAAAAACGATTATGTATGTTATGATAAATGAGATATCGTTAGCACACTTCCATCTTAGACTGTATCATCACTTACCATCAGATGTGATCACAGTCAAGCGCTAACCTGTCAGCAATAAAAAAAGTGATGAATGTCTACAATGTAAGTTAAACGTTTATGCATATAGGCCATCAATATATAGAAGTAATAATTGGAAAACTTGTACATCCAAATATTGACGCTTTTATGAAAAAAACTGAATACCCTCATATAACAATATTATTAAGAGAATTAAAAATATTATTCTAGCAGGCTACATAAAATTGACAAGTCATTCAAGGATGACTGTATATGTTTCTCTAACGAGCACCCAGAAATAGTTACAAAGATGTCTCTTAGTAAATATAATTATATTTTATATAATTATTTATTAGACAAAAAAAAGCGTGAGAGTGAAAAAATTGCTCTATACATATCTTGATATAGAATAAATCAAAAATATATATTGTAATGATGATGACACAAAAAACGTACACCCGACTGAGTTTGTTGTGGGCTCTTCTCAGATCAGGGCGCGAAGGAGCCCTCGTAGCTTAAGATTGTAAGTCGTTCATTTAAATAATATATGGAAAAATTATATTTGACGATTGTAAAGGTGGCAAAAAGATATGACGTTGACTTTAAAAAGAAAAATTGATATTAGCAAGAGCGAGCGCCGGCCAAACCAGTGCGGTGCGAGATAACACCGGCCACGTTGCGCGCTGCGGGCGTTGCGCGTGCCGGCATGCCTCGTTTCACACTGTACGCAGAGCTGAACTCCACTGTATGTGCTTTAGATTCACCACTGACTGGAAAGGTATTAACAATGATTCTACTTGTATTTATTTTTATATAAATCTGAATGTATCTCGCGTAGATTTGGATGCCATGGAAATATAACGAAATAAATTTTTAGTGAGTTGCATCGCTAAACTTTGCGAAATTCAGTAGATATTATATATAAGTTGTATATCACAGGCGACTTTGTCTAAACTTGAGGGGGGGGGGAGGCGCGGGACGCGGCACTTTCAATGAACCTGCGCTTACTTGAAGACGCTGAATTAATATGGACTTGGACTAGAGACGCTTCTTTTTTATATAATTATGTGAGAGAGCAATATAAAAAAATAGAGAATACACTTTCTTCTAAACCAAAAATAATTCAAGATATACTTTAGTTTTATCGGAGAATAAGCGAAAGAAAAAAGCATAATGCATAGGGGCGTAGGGTTCTCCGCCGACATCGTCATTAATAATAGCATCCATAATTCTATTTCCATACTGTGGGCGTTCGTGGGTAATGTTCGTGCAATCAAACACTTTATACTACTACTTTACAATAATAATAGCTAGGAACGCGACAGTTTCAATAGTCGACCGCTCTGGCGGACCGTCACCCGAAAACTACCGAGAGATGCGCGCCGGATTGTAGCTATTGACTCTGTCCCGCGCCAATAGACAGATGGCGCCAGCGTTCCACATGCTACTGCACTCCGACATATATATTTCATTTACACAAACACTTTCAGTTTTATATTTTAAACTATACTACATTTTTTGTTTTGTTTGCTGGTATTTTTTTTTTGTATTTATATAGGTATAACTTTAGGTAAGGTTTATATATTACAGTTAGGTCCGGAGAGAGTTGAAGACACATATTATACATGTTTATCTACAGTTTATTCGCGTTAAGAATGCAGTGAGTCGTCATTCTTGCCCCGCCCCCTAACCAATCAAATCTTTTCAAATTACAAGGTCACGTTGACAGTGAGCAGTTAAATATCTACAACTGGTAACAAACTGTAGTGCAAATATATAAGCAGCATATATTTTATAAAAATAATTTAATGTAATTTTTATATAATAAATAAGCGACCTTATTTTTAGCGAGCTCCTATGAATAAGTAGTAGGTGCTAAATTAAATTATAATTAAGACATTGTGTTTCAGATACGTGTAGATGAATGCTCTGTAGCGATCAAATCCATAGAGTTGCAGCTAGTGCGTGTTGAGACATGTGGCGGGACTGCAGAGGGCTACTCCAAAGACGGTAATTAGGTACTAAAACAGGGGTCCCCAACCTTCGGCGCACAGGTACAAAAGCGAGAGTAAAGTAAGTAAGTAGCAGCCCATTAACGTCACACTGCTGGGCACAGGCCTCCTTAGTCCGAGGTGCGAGGGTTTTTAGAGCATAGCATGCATTTGCATGAAGCAGCGTGGTGGGTACCACGCTACTCCATTGCAGATTGGTAGGCATAGTAAACAAGTGCACTCTCTATTTCTTCACTCTCATAGTCCGAAGAATCGGTCGAGAATCCGATCAGGCGCTGGACCGACGGCTTAACGTGTTCTCCGAGGCAGGGGGGTGGATCATACCGCCAACTTTCCAACTTCGGGCAAATATTGAGAAAATCCTAATAGAAATTTCAATATTGATTTTTGAATTGGCTCGACCCGGGACTCGAACCCAAGCCTCATGTCTGTAGTCGAACATGCTAACCACTAGACCAATGAGCAAGTTTAGATTAGCGAGAGTATATATGGTTTGTTAGACGAAAATGGTCCGCACCAATAATCTTATAACATTTGTGGCTATTCTATAAAAACATAATATACCTTTTGAAGTGAAACTTTTTTAAGCGCATGATGTTAAAATTTTTACGGATGAAACGCGTGATTAGTGTGACGAAGATGTGCAGCGTTTTTTATGCTAATTCATTTGAAAATTAGGTAGTTTTAATATTTACAAATAATGTGGCATTTTAATTTGCCACTCGTCCTTTAATAATTTAACATACTATTTTTCATAAGATAAAAATATTTCATATGCTCTTTTCTTAATTTTAAATTCAAAAAGCATTTGACTATAACTACTTACTTATATTATAAGAGTTAATAAAAGAGGCGACAATAATCCGACTATATTATTCACCCCTCTGTATTAAACCTTATCCTATTAAATATTATATTAAAAATCTGTTTCAATACCCGTAAAATTATTTTTAAATTATTTAAATCGGACTTTTGATTTATATGATATAAAAATTTAAAAATGTCAATCAATCTAAAGAAAATAACGTTAGCTAGTATATTCATGTACCATTTTATTCACATGTCTTAATTTTTATTGACACGAGATTGGTATATGAGTGAAACCGAGGGGCATAGCTAGTATTATATATTCCTATAAATTTGATATGATTCTTATAAAATTCACCCTTCACATCACTAACCAGAATTTCCGTATATAAGTTATAGTTCGCATTAACGCCGCTAGATGTCGCCATGGTACTTTTACATCGCGCTATCGTTTGCTACTTTTAGAATATACTTAGGAGTTGTAACATCGCTCATGTCAGCGCTAATCTAAAAGTAAGAGGTAATTTACTTATCTATTTTTTGTAAACGCATTTGTTGTAATACTACAAAGCGTGTAAATGAAACTTGTTGATGATGTGATGTGATGTTGGGACGAATTCTACGCAATCTTGAAGAAAAGAATTGCCTCAATCAAATACAGAGTGGAGAGTAGTCCTAACACCATTCTGAGGATAATGGCTGACTGACAAGACAGTGTCATTAAGGCACACTGGCAGTCAGCCTTAGTTTGTAAATTCATTAATTGTATTAACTAACATAGATTTAAGAGTCACTAACAATTAACTAACATAGTAAGTAGCAGCCTATTAACGTCCCACTACTGGGCACAGGCCTTCTCATTCCTAGGAGCGAGGGTTTTTAGAGCATAGACCCACCACGCTGCTCCACTGCGGATTAGCAGACATAGTACACAAGTGCACTCTCTATTCCTTCAATCTCATAGTCCGATTTGACGGGAATCCGACACGACCGGAGAGAGATCAGGCGCAGGACCGACGGCTTAACGTGCTCTCCGAGGCACGGGGGTGGATCACTGTCAACTTCCCAACTTCGGGAAAATATTGAGAAAATCTTAATAGAAAACTCAATATGGATTTTCGAATTGGCCCGACCCGGGATTCGAACCCAGGACCTCATGTCTGTAGTCGAACATGCTAACCACTAGACCAATGAGGCAGGTAACTAACATAGTCTTATTTTATTTCAAATGTAACTAACAAAAAATGGAACGTTTTAAGTTTTCTGAAAATAAATGATTATTATTATTATTATATTCGTACATCTTGTCAAGGTAATCTAGTAAAATGATATTTGATACTCTTTTAAGAGTATGGAGTACGTCTAAGAGAAACGTAATTATTGTGAGTTTATTAACAGAGCGATATAATCGCAAGCGATTAAGCTCTTTAAAATAACATTGAAAAAAAAACTATATACGTACATCATTTGATCTGTCCCCGTATTATTCCCAATTAGTGAAGTGAACCGATTACGATTTTTTAAACCGAAATATTAATCGCTTTGCCAAAAAAAAAAAAATTAAAATTGCGTGCGTATAAAGTACACACGTCAAAAGTTTTAAGTCAGACTTAGAGGGATGGGAAAAGGAAGACATTGTAAATGAATTTTGTTTTTGAATTTAAAATTTAGAAAAGAGATTTTGTGAATTGATTTTATTTCATATTTTATGAAAAATAGTATATTAAATGATTAAATGACGAGTGGCAAATTGAAATGATACATCTTATTTAAAATACTAAAACCATCTAACCTTCGAAAGAATTAGCATCAAAAACGCTGCACATCTTCATGACGCTAATCACTCGTTTCATTTGTAAATATTTTACCCTCATGCGCCTAAAAAAGTTTCATGAAAAAAAATTGGAGGCATAAATTGAACTTTAGAAAATATTTATGGACTAAGTAAACAGTTACAATAATTATTTTTATTTATACCATTATATTTATTTATTATGTCAAGAAAAAAGCCTCAAAAAATTATCGTAGTTAAATTTAAATTATGTTCAAAACATTATCACTCGCACACACAATTTATCACTAGTCATTTAATATACTATTATTCATAAAATAAACATATTTCATAGATTCTCTTTTCTAAATTTTAAATTCAAAAACAAAATTAATTAATTTCTAATAATGACAAAAAAACACGTGGATTTTTTATTTACAATTCGTCAATTGAGATTTCGATAAATATTTGGATTAATTTTCGACACTTTTAATATTTTAACGCCAGTTAAATTCCTAACATGTCTTCCTTTATCCCTCCCTCTACGAGTAAGTGTCGGAAATCTAAAGTTTTACATTTCATATAAACAAGACTTAAAAATAAATTTCACTTCTGACATTTGTACTTCGTACGCACGCATTTTTAACTTTTTTTTAATTCACACTGTTCTCATCAAAACCCGATTCTCCAAACAAGGTGACAGTGACAGTTTTCATAAACGATGTTAGATGTCGCTGAAGTACTTTTACATCCCGCTATAGTTTCCAACTTCTAGAGAACTAATGACTACTGAGTTTTGACTAGTAAAAAAAAAACAGATCTGGCAACAATTAAACTTTATAATTCTCCGATCCCTTGGCAACGAAAAGCCAAATACCTAGGTGTCACATTCGAATAGTCCGTGACAGGGCAGCGTTCGTGCTAAGTCGCCTCTGTCCCATGATCTGCAAGAAGAGTAAATTGTCACTGCGCCACAAGGTGACACTCTACAAAACTTGTATCCGCCCCATATTCTCTTATGCGAGCGTAGTGTTCGCTCACGTTCCTGCACGTCGCCTGGTTCAACTCCAGACGCTGCAGAATAAATTCAGGCGCATAGCCACGGGCGCCCCCTAGTCCATGCGCAACGTCGATCTCCACAGAGATTCGACCTCGCAACGGTCAACAGGTATTTTAAAACGCTCTCTGTAGACTACTTTAAGAGAGCCATCAGTCACTCCAACCCAACAAATTAGAAATGCCGCCTCTTGTGGCATTAGGCTAAACATCCCGCCTAGGAAGAGGCAGCCCAAACAGGTCCTTGATGACCCAGACGACCAGATTACTATATTGACTATTTGAACGGGTACATATCACGATGGCGATTTTTAATTTTTAATTTTGCCGATATTTCGACCCAGTTGCATGGATCGTGGTCACGACGATACTGCTGTGGTCGGTTGTGTCAAGCTGTCAAGGGCAGAATCTGTCTACCCTACGTCTGATTCTTTTATTTTTCACGGCACCCACATCCATTTGTCGGCATACTACACTCACAACGTCACGTTTTAATCTTGAAAAATTGCGTCGTTTGTTCATTTGGCATAGCTATCAGATTACTATTGACAACGCCCCGTACACTATCACACACACACAGCGTCTTCGCCGGCGAAGACGAGGTCCCCGCTATCTGACCCGGCCGCGGCCCCCAGTTACTGAGCCATGGGGGTCAAGACTAAACACCTATCCGATTGTCCATTTCAGCAGCAGCAAACGTTGCTCTAAACCTAGGTCCGAGCCTCACTGGAGGCGCCCTTAGAGCAATGTTTCCCCCACGAAGTAGCAAAGTCCTTCTACGGGCCCACCCCTCGGCGGAGCTTCTGCGCTCGCCACCCCTCTCGGTTACGCTGTTAAAGCCAATAGGGCTAACAGCAACTACACACTTCATAAAAAAAAAACTAGTAAACATCTCATTAGAAATGCCGCCTCTTATGAGATCAGACTCAATATCCCCCCTAGCAAGAGGCGGCCCAAACACGTCCTTGATCACCCAGACGACCAGTAACTATTGACAACGCTCATTACACTATCACACATACAAAGCGTCTTCGCCGGCGAAGAAGAGGTCCCCGCTATTGTACGCACCACGGCCGTGGACCAATGGGCGTCAAGACTAAGCACCTGTTCGATTGCCCTGTTCAGTAGCAGGAAACGTTGCTCTAAGCCTAGTTCCGAGCCTCGCAGGAGGCGCCCTTAGAGCAACGTTTCCCCACGACGCAACAGGGCCCTTCTACGGGCCCACCTCTCGGCGAAGCTTCTGCGCTCGCCAACCCCCCGGTTACGCTGTAAAAGCCAGTAGGGCTAACAGCAACTACACACTTCGAAAAAAAAACTAGTAAACGGTTTATTTAAATATGGGACATGTCTACACTTCTATTTTAGTAAACGCTTTAGTAGGAATACGAAGCGTTATAATTTTGTTTTAACTCGTTATAGTAAAACTCTATAATGCTCGGCTCATTAACATTCCCTAAAGTGTCATACTTAGATAGGTATAGATAGGCATTCCATTAACGTCCCACTGCTGGGCTCAGGCCTCTTCACTCATATGAGAGACGGTTTTAGAGCATAGACCCACCACGCTGCTCCACTGCAGATTGGCAGGCATAGTACACAAGTCTACTTTCTGTTCCTCTCATAATCTGACATGACCGCAATCCGACACTCGCGGAGAGAGATCAGGCGCAGGACCGACGACTTAACGTGCTCTCCGAAGCAGGGGGTGGATCACACCGCCAACTTCCCAACTTCGGGCAAATATTGAGAAAATCTTAATAGAAAACTCAATATTGATTTTTGAATTGGCCCGACCCGGGACTCGAACCCCTGACTTCAAGTTTGTAGTCGAAAATATTAACCACTAGACCAATGAGGCGTCATACTTAGACTTCCCCTTAACTAGCCCCTAAAGATACTTGGGACATATAACGATTAGGGAAGGTTGGTGAAATCGTGCTTAGGTGTATTAAACTCAATTATGCCAAAGAAGTTTGTATCGGTGTTGAGTAGGACATGATTTGAAAATTAATTTGTAAGAGTAGCCTCTTTTTTGAAATGTGAAACGACTTGTTTTAGTTTCAATATAGCCATTTTTTACAAATAACTTTGGATAAAATAGAATCTTATCTTATTTAGATAGCTGTCGGCCAATATTTAAAGAGCTAAATATACTTCCTTTGACTTGCATTTAAATAAAAGGAATGTGTATAGAGCGTTGAGAAGCATGAGTGGATTAAAACTGAGTGACAGAGTGAGAAATAGTGTGATAAGAGAACGTTGTGGTATAAAAGAAGACGTAGTGACTAAAATTGAAAAAGGTATGCTTAGATGGTTTGGGCATGTAGAGAGAATGAATGAAAGGAGACTGACAAAAAGGATTTATGAGTCAAGAGTGAATGCGAAAGTTGGAAGGG
>JACTOM010000931.1:5397705-5434143 GCA_015832385.1 Elymnias hypermnestra
CACCAATATTCTCATAACATTTGTGGGCCCACCAATATTACAACAATTGTGACTCCCACCAATATTCTCACAACACTTGTGGTCCGAGAAAACATTCTAATAACATTTGTGGCTTGCCGAAATATTCTTATAATATTTTTGCCCCGCACCAATATTCTCATAACATTTGTGGGCCCACCAATATTACAACAATTGTGACTCCCACCAATATTCTCACAACACTTGTGGTCCGAGAAAACATTCTAATAACATTTGTGGCTTGCCGAAATATTCTTATAATATTTTTGCCCCGCACCAATATTCTCATAACATTTGTGGGCCGACCAATATTACAACAATTGTGACTCCCAGCAATATTCTCACAACACTTGTGGTCCGAGAAAACATTCTAATAACATTTGTGGCTTGCCGAAATATTCTTATAATATTTTTGCCCCGCACCAATATTCTCATAACATTTGTGGGCCGACCAATATTACAACAATTGTGACTCCCAGCAATATTCTCACAACACTTGTGGTCCGAGAAAACATTCTAATAACATTTTTGGCCTGCCGAAATATTCTTATAACACTTTTGCCCCGCACCAATATTCTCATTACATTTGTGGGCTGACCAATATTACAACAATTGTGACTCCCAGTAATATTCTCGTAACACTTGTGAGCCGACAAAACATTCTAATAACGTTTGTGGCCTGCCAAAATATTCTTATAACACTTTTGCCCCGCACCAATATCATAACATTTGTGGCCCCCACTAATATTATAGATAGTATTAAACCCATCTCTTTTACTTTCTTTCTTGGTTCTTGTCCAGGTTGTCTAGAAGAGATTCCTTCTAAAACAATAGACCGCCTTTTCTCTAGCCTCTTTTTAATATAAGTTTTACTCTACCTAGTGTGTAAGAGTGATGTGCAATACACTTTATTGGACATCACATAAAAAAATCGGATAACATCAACTCTCAGCAGTTATGAGAAAATGCAACTTATTTATAAAGGCTGAATTGTGTTTTAAGCAATATTTACCTTCATTTTTAATTGAATTTGTTTCTTTTACAGAGTTCGAGTTAAATATCGCTGTGATATTTGAAGATGACTATTTGGTGACCGAGAATTTCCCAATATTACTAGTACGATGTAAATAGTGTAAAATGAATTATAATTAATTGTATAAATGTTATAATACAATGTTTTCTTTTAATCGCTACAATTTTTTATGTGCGTATGTCATTGAACTCCTAAACGGCTGAACAAATTTTGTTGAATTTTTTTACCTTCAGCGAGTTTCGAGAACGGTTTTGATTTACATTCCTACCGATGGAATACGGATTTCTCCATAGTTACAAAGGATCGGGAACTGCGCGGTAGCCACTTTTTCTCTATATTTACCTTTATATATATTCACTATGATATTTACACTAATTAACTTAGACATTAACATTTACACTAACTAACGTATAATAAATACAACAAAAATCATGCGAAATATATAATAGTTCACTATTTCTTGTTAAAAAAATTCATTCATGTTTTAATATCATTCGTCTACCAAACAATTTTTATTTCAAGGTTATATTTTTAATTTCAAGGTCAATTTAATAAAATAAAACAACTGTTGATTTTGTAATATTAACATTTATTTTTTACTACCCTCTCGAAGTACACATACCCATACGAAAACAAAGACAGTTTATATAAAGATATAAATACGACAAAATGATTTTCTCATAACTAATTTAGATTTTCTTACGCTATACGAAGAGGGATCAAAAAGTGGTGAGACCGGCATACTCCTACTAAGAAAAGAAAAATACTGGCAGATATAACTCATATACATATTTGCAATGTTTATAAAGAAAAAAAATCTTCGATTCTCTTTTGTTTTATTCTAAATGTAGTCATTTGTTTGCTTCGTGTCGGCAGGTGTTTTTGGAAATTGAGAAAAACGAAGTGCGAGCCCTTATTAAGTAGCTCTGTTTAAAAAAGTTAACGACGCAAGAGATTCATTTGGATGCTACGCTGTATTCCACTCTTGCAAGGTGGGCTTCTCAATTTCCAGTAGGGAGACCGAGAACATCGTTGCGGCCGTCCTTAGAAGAGTTACCATCCGATACTTAATTCAAGTGTAAAGCGAGTACATCACTCATCTACGGCTTGCCGACGACATGGTCATTATGGCAGAGACTCTGGGAAGATCTCAATGCAATGCTCGATGACTTCAGCAGAGCTTCTCGAAAGGTGGGCCTAAAAATGGATAAGACGAAAGTTATGTCCAATATCCATGTTCCGCTCCACCCAGTCATCGTCGAGAACTCGACACTCGAAATTCGTTGGTAAGTCCACATAGTCCAGCTAGGTAAGTCCAATTTCGAGAAAGAGGTCAACCGCCGAATCCAACTCGGTTGGGCAGGGTTCGGGAAATTCCGGAAGTCGTTTTCGTCCAATATCCCTCACTGCCTGAAGACCAAAGTCTTCGAACAGTGCGTGCTGCCAGTGCTTACCTACAGATGTGAAACGTGGTCGCTGACTATGGGCCTTATTCGAAAGCTCAGAGTCGCTGAGCGTGCGATGGAGAGGGCTATGCTCAGATATAATCAGAAATGAGGAGATCCGTAGCAGAACCAAAGACACCGACATAGCCTTACGAACCGATGGACGTTGGGGCCGGAAGGTGCTATAATGGTGACCCCGCACCGGACGACGCAATATAGCAAAACCCCCCACAAGGTGGACCGAGGATGTAAGGAGGGTCGCCGGTAGCCGCTAGAGCCAGGCGGCGCGAGATCGGGCCTTGTGGGCATCATTTCGTGAGACCTATGTCCAGCAGGGGACGTCCATCGGTTAAAGCTACTTAATTCAAGGAAGGGGCTTTTCATATGGACGTATTCAATCATTATCAAAACTTTGAATAAAGGCTCCGCAAGATGGGTGCCGAGAATGTTAACAATCAGAAACAAAATGGATTTGACATTTCGAAGATATAATTTGCACAAGTTTTTTATAACCATGGACGAACCATGGGTCCATCATTTTGATTCCGAGACAAAACAGCAATCCTCGCAATGGAAACGGCCATCATCACCGACCCCGAAGAAGTTTCGTGCCGTGGCTTCCGCTGGCAAGATTATTGCACGTGGCTATCTAAACCACCTGGGGCCCGTGGCAAATTCTTTTGATGGGGCCCTACAGTAAAATCGTCACATACTTAGTTTAATTTTAATAGTACCACTTAAGTAGTTATCCAACACTAATAACAATTTTATTTTCAAGAGCATGGGTTTATACATTTGTATTAATTGACATTCACCAGTTCATATACGTCCCACTGCTGGGCACTGTCCTCCCTTCTACGGATCGAGGGAATGAGCTAGTCCCCACACAAGTCGTAATCAAGAGACTTCACGTTCATCTTCCATTCAATAAATGTTTCAAGATCCGGCCATAGAATTTTCAATAGGCAGAACAGCCAAGTCACATGTACTGTTTTATCCAATATGCTTCGAGTACCTCTTGGATCAGGAGCCCGTGGCATGTTGCCAGCCCTGTCACCTTGTAACTATAGTTACGCCACTGACTATGGCCTCAATATCTTGGAACTTAAAAAGGATATTGTTGATTGATTATCTGGAGCGTGGAACCACTATTAAAGGCCAATATTATACAGCTTTAATTCCCAAGTTAAGGAATGCCATCAAAGAGAAAAGGAGAGGAAAACTTCCAAGGGGCGTGCTGTTACATCACGACAACGCACCCGCGCACAGTTCAGTAGTTGCGATGCCATTCAGCAAGCTGGCTTCGAATTGGTTGACCACCCCCCTCCTTATTCACCATATCTGGCGCCTAACGAGAGATTTTTCAAGACCAAGACAAGAGCTGTAGACAAACTCTGAGACTATGTAGAAAAATAAATTATTAAGTTTTCAATAGTCATTATGTTCTATCTCATTCTCACTACTTTTTGATCCCTGCAACTGCATTAGACATACATATATGATTGAAAATGTATTCAACGTTGGTAGCACTGTAAAATATAACAATATTTTTTAATCTCTTTACAGTCTCGTTTTCAGTTTGATAACTTTTTTATTACTTATTTTAATTTTTTTTTCGTAATTACGTATTAAATTCACCGCAGCTACAGATATAACCATTTTTAAAGTGAAACTTCTTTAGGCGCATGAGGGCAAAATTTTTACAGGTGAAACGCGTGATTTGCGTCACGAATATGTGCAGCGTTTTTATGCTAATTCTTTTGAAGGTTGGGTAGTTTTAATATTTACAAATAACACGTGGCATTTTAATTTATCACTCGTCATTTAATAATTTAATATACTATTTTTCATAAAATATAAACAAATAATATTCATGAATTCTCTTTCCTCAAGAAAACACGTGGCATTTTTGTTTACAACTCTTCATTTATTCAATAAATCATTTGTAATAATTTTCGACACTTTTAATATTTTAACGAGTTCCTCATTAAATTCCCAACATATGTTCCTTTTTCCCCCTCTCTAAGTCTCGGAAATCTAAAGTTTCACATTAGTATAAATATAAACAAGACTTAAAAATTAGTTTGCCAAAGAAGTTTCACTCCTGACATGTACTGCGTATTTAGTTTTTTTTAGTATTTCTATATCGCTTGGAAAGGCCACCCCACCAAAGTGTCACAGTCAAAATAAGTGACCTATTGAAATTTCTCACAAAAATTAACCCTTTGGGAGATGTAAGTTTATCGCTAGAAAAACTTTTATAATTGCTTCTAAATCAAAGCATACGTAGCTGTGGCTCAATCTGACATAAACACATTTTATTTCTCACTCCAGGAGGAATAAAAATGATTGTCTCAATAAAAAAATTATAACTGTATTGAGGAGTGTGATTTTTGTGTGTGTATGACTAGAAATTACAATTTTATAGTTTGTTAATAATCTGAGTCTGTAATAGCGCGTATGATGTTATTGGTGTAACAAAAAATTACAATATTTATTTCTTTAGTAAACAAATTTCTATTTTGATTTTATATTTGCATAAAATATTAATCACAGCTTTTATTATTTTTATGAGCCTCAACATGAAATAAAACAGTAAACAATAGTAAGTAATAAATATGCTATGCACACAATTAAAAAAAAAAATTAAAATAGGGGTGTGCGAATATCGATATAGGTTCGAATAGATTTATTAAAAAAAATCGAATATTTAGAAATTCGGCTAAAAGTGAATGATTATTTTCCACTGCTGGCGATATTGTATCTAATAAAAGAACTTCGTTATCACTTGATTCAGTATCGTATTTAAACAGAAATTTGTAGCGAATTTTCAAATATTTTTATAATACTGCATTTCCCACGATATAATTTCTGTTATTTCATTCACTTTAAAATAGAAAACTATAACAATTGTTCAATTTGTGTAGATATATTTCATGGTTTGATAAAAATGTATATATATTTAAATATTGAACATAAACCCTAAATTGAAAAGTCAATATTAATTTAATAGTTTACGAATGAATAATGTTTAGTGTTTATCATGTTCGACTACAGACATGAGGTCCTAGGTTCCAGTCCTGGGTCGTGCCAATTCAAAAATCTATATTGAATTGTCTATTAAGATTTTCTCAATATTTCGTGTAGTATCGGATTCCCGTCACATTGGACTATGACATTGAAGGAGTAGAGAGCGCACTTGTGTACTATGACTGTCAATCCGCACAGGAGCAGCGTGGTGGGTCTATGCACTAAAAACCATCGCTCCTCGGAGTGAGGAAACCGATACCCAGCAATGGGACGTTAAAGAGCTGCTACTAATAAACTACTAAAAATAAAGAAAGTCGTAAGTTCGAATTATTCGCACACCCCGAAAAACAATGTTTGGACTTGATTCCAGTTGTACAAGGAAGTAAAATATTACACATTGTAACCTACAAAACTATATTTAAAAGAGCGACCGCTGAGTTTCGTGCCGGTTTCTTCTCAGAGGAATCAATTTTCCGAACCGGTGGTGGATTTACCGGACAGAATACTGATGATAGAGTACATATATCAAATGGGTTGGTCCCTATTGTGGTTACGGTGAAGGTGGCCGCGTCATTGTGGCTCGTGGTTGCACGTAGTTGCGGCACAACGCGAAGAAACGCTGCGGTTGCAACCGATAACGTATCGCATCGAACCTGCGACATTGCAATCACTAGTATACAAAAGTCGATTTCAAATAAGGATTGAACAATAATTTGGCGAACATCAGAAACAAAACAAAAAAGAGAAACGGAAAATCCGCAGTAAAATGAGACAAGAAGCATTATATACTGTTTCTTATTTTTATAGCTTACGGGTCCCCTAACTATGTGATGCTTTAGAGAATGTTTATTGAAGTGAAACTTCTTTGGGCGCATGACGGTAAAATTTTTTGCCGATAAAACGCGTGAATAGCGTAACGAAAATGTGCAGCATTGTTTATGCTAATTCGTTTGAAGGTTAAGTAGTTTTACTATTTACAAATAACATGTGGCATTTTAAGTTACAATTTGTCATTCGAGATTTTAATATTTTTTTATCATTTTCCCTCCCTCTAAGACTTGGAAATCCAAAGTTTTAGATTGATACGAGTATAAACATTAACAAGACTTAAAAATTCGTTTGGCAAAGAAGTTTCACTTCTGGCACGAGTGCTTTGTACGCACGCACTTTTATTGTTTTATTAGTTTATAAATAATCAAAAATTTAATATAACTTACGTAACCTAACCTAACCTTAGTGCCTGAAGACAAAGCTCTTTGAATAGTGCATGTTGCCAGTGATGACCTACGGCTCCGAAAGGTGGCCGTTGACTATGGGCCTCATACGAAAGCACAGTCACTCAGTGATCAAATCCGAAATGTGAAGATCCGTAGCAGAACCAAAGTCACCGACATAGCCTTACGAATCGTAACCTGAAGTGGCAATGGGCGGGGCACATAGTCCGAAGGTCCGATGGACGTTGGGGCCCATTGGGACTACCCACAAGGTGGACCGACGACATAAAGAGGGTCGCCGGTAACCGCCGCAAGATCGGGCCTTGTGGACATCATTACGTGAGACCTATGTCCAGTAGTGGACGTCCATCGGTTGAAGTGAACGAAGGAGTTTTGTTACAAAACATATCTTTTCATTCAGTTTTACAGCGGATCAGTGACTCACCTCCAGCCGACATGGGCACGACAACCGGCACATGTCGCCACAGTCCAAGTATAACCCGGAAACCAAGAGAACTCTGCTGAGGGTCCACCACTCGTCGAAGTGTTATCAGCACGGGACACGGTGACGATGTCATGTACGAAGCCACCTGCAATGTAATCCCGATCGCTGAGGGCTTCAAGAATAACTACTTGACCTAAATTTTCTTAACATATACAGTTATAGATAGATAGATGTACACTTTATTGAACACCATAAAGAAAAAGACAAAAGAAAAACACAAAACTAGATTTAGTGTGCAATTGGACGGTCTTATCAGTAAATAGTGATCTCTTTCAGACAACCATTGCCGTTAGGGAGACATTCAAAGAAAAGCGAGAGAAGGTAGATGGTGTTAATTAAAATATAAACACATATTGAAGTGAAACTTCTTTAGGCGCATGAGGGTAAAATTTTTACGAATGAAACGTGTGATTAATGTCACGAAGATGTGCAGCGTTTTTTATGCTAATTCGTTCGAAGGTTGGGTAGTTTTAATATTTACAAATAACATCTGGCATTTTAATTTGCCACTGGTCATTTAATATTTTAATTTAGCATTTTTCATAAAATATAATTAACCTGCACATGGAATTTTACATAAAATACCCAGTGTTACAGACTTTCTTATGTTTAAATAATAAAAGAAGAGAAATTTTCTCTAGATCAGAGCTAATCTATGGTTTAATATATCTTAGATATGACCAATTAAAACATTACACTGTATATATATACACAGTGTATACACATACATCTGAAATGCTGTGTAATGCACCTACTTGGGTAGTTAACAGAGAAAGGGAAAGAGAAAAAAAAGACTTCGGTACACCACAGATAGTATAACAGATACCAGATACAAACATTATTGAAGTACAACTTCTACAAGCATGCTTAAATTATTGAGTTACAAAAGAGTTTGAATACGCGTTACGAAAAGTATAATTGGGCCAGGCGAACACGTAACTATGGGATTCTTTAGGATATGTTGGTGAAATCAGACAGTCTTACCAAGGTTGGTGTAGTTGGAGTGGACACCTTCGCTGGACATGGCGAAGATGTCCTCTCGTCGCGCAATCTCTATGGTACATGATGAACAGCATAACACGCTTTTCTGAAACACAATTCGATCACATTTAAAGTATTGCAATAATCACAATTTAAATACAAAAAAAAAATCTAAAGTGCGTGCGTACAAAGTACACATGCCAGAGGTGAAAATTCTTTGGCAAACTAAAGGGAGGGGAAAAGGAAGGTATGTTAGGAATTTCATTGTCATTAAAATATCAAAAGTCTCGAAAATTAATACAAACACCTTACTGGAATCTCAAATGACGAATTGTATATAAAAATGCCACGTGTTTTTTGTATTTCTTAGAAATAATTAATAAAATTTTGTTTTTGTGAGTGGCACATTAAAATGTCACATGTTATTTGTAAATATTAAAACTACCTAACCCTCAAACGAATTAGCATAAAAAACGCTGCGCATCTTCGTGACGCTATTCAAGCTTTTCACCTGTAAAAATTTTACCCTCACGCGCCTAAAGAAGTTTCACTTCAAAATGTTTTATTCAAATGTAGCTTTTTCCAGCCATTAACTTCAATATACTATCTATTGATTGCTTAGCGGTTACAATTTCTTCGATTAAGTGAACTTGGGCAGTTGCAAGTGACTGCAACAGACTGACCAACCAGGTGCCACCTAACGTCACCATTAGGCCAATGGCACCTTAGCATTGTCAGCGGCAGAAATTATGTATCTAGGTAGAAGGATGTCCGAACAATATTTTACATATCGGGTTTTTAGGACACTACTTCCGTAAAGGAAGACAGACAATAGTACTAATGACACCTATGATGATGGGAAGGGAATAAACCGATCCTGATCGAAAAATCATATTTTTAAATCAGGATCGATCCATAGCGTCATCAAAGGTGTCATTAGAACTATTGTCTCTCTTCTAATACACGATATATAAACATACACAGGGTTAGCTTTTCTCAATATAAGTCAGAATAAAGGCTTCAAAAGTTGATTTAATCACCTCTATCACTTCTCAACGTTAATACGTCTATTTACCAATAACTATATATATGTTTTAGTTTAGAAAGAAAGAAAAAGCATTTATTCATTAGTGGTGTTACATATAGTTTTCTCAATATAGCTAGCTATACAGAATTACTGTCTGTAACACCACCTGGAAAGGGTTTATAGCTGAGCTCTTGTCGTGTGTTCCAATTTCCAATGATTTTCAGCTGAGACTCCCGGTGACGACACAGAATATATAAATTAAAACAACTGATCACTACTATAAAAAATAAGCCAATGATAACATAACTACGTGTCAGTGACATCAAAATATAAAATCCAGTCCTTTTACAAATACCGTCAGTCGGCATAAAAAATGGAAAAATTTAAAATAAGACTTAGCTATCAATAAAATATGAGAAAAATGAAGCGTATAACAGATAAGAGGCCAAATTAAAAAACCAACAATAATAATAATAATCATTAAAAGACATACGCTGTGTGTTCAAAAAGTATCGCGTATTTTGTGTTTTTTCAAAAATTATTTATATTCATGAATATCTATTTTGTTCCCTTCAAAGTAATCCCCATGAGATATTATACACTTGTGCCAACGGTTTTTCCAATCTTCGAAGCACTTCAAAAAATCATTTTTTTTTATCTTGTTCAGCTCCTCCTTCGATGCCGTCTTTATCTCGTCAAGAGAAGAGTAACGTCGTCCTTTCATGGGCCTCTTCAGTTTAGGGAACAAGAAAAGGTCACAGGGGGGCAGATCTGGGGAATACGGTGGCTGCGGCATCATTAGTGTGTTGTTTTTGGCCAAAAAGTCGCGCACAAGCAACGATGTGTGAGCAGGGGCGTTATCGTGGTGNGTAAATAATATTGTTAAGCAACGTTCGTTTTTGTATAGTATATTTTGTTTCAACTTACGAGTCTCTATAGATATTTATAACTTTGTATATAGAATGTTTGTTAATAACGTATATACATATTTGTCATTTCTAAGAATAAAGTTGTTTGTGTAATTAATGTAATCCCTGTGATTGGTGCGAAATAAAACTCCAATCATAGGATATACTTTTTATCCAATAAATTAACCACCATCGCCGTTTGCTTGTCACAATAGTGCACGTTTGTCAGTCGTAAATATCGTACAATAGATAGCCAATTTCGGTAAACAATAATTCTGCTGAAACAACAGTTCGTACTTAAAATACTCGTCTGGTGACAAGTAGACGGCGGAGCGTTGGAGTGAAGAATCTGGTGACATTTTCATTTATCCTGAACCGGCAAGTCTCCGCAAGAGTAAGCTTACGAAGTGGCTCACACAATGCATGCCTATAATTTACACCATCAAACTATCAAAATACTTGGACAAACTCACCTAACGTACGCGGTGACTGGTTGAGTACGATGCGTGGGTGGTGTAACAATGAGTCTCGCTAGCACTCGTGCACTCCTAGGAGGCACTTGCCAAAGATCACGTGGTGCACTGTCACCGCCTCCTGGCAGCCGCAACTGGAGCCACACGGCCGTAGAATACATTTCCCGCACTTGTATTGTGGTATCCGTGGGATTATATAATGTTAACTCTGGTTCCACGGTTGCATTCATGGGTACGCGTAACCCCACCAGTGGCCATATCTCGTACTCGCTCGCAACTCCCAATGCTGACACCTGTCCGTGGGAACCAACGGATTAGGGTCGGCACGTACAGAAAATAAAAATTCTCAAGCATTTTTTCATTGATAAACTACATGGAGTTCAAAATGTGCAAGATAAATCTTCGTGACCTATCTTACTACGAATTATGAAACATCATTGATCAAGTACGAAACATTGTAGACACTCAGTCTTGACAATGTAACATAAAATATTATAATTTTTTTTTAAACTTCATAAACTGAAACAGTTCTATTTACGCTGATTCAGTGACTGATTAATTAAATTAAGTAGCCTGGCAAATGTGAAATATCGATATTAAGTTTTATAGAAATTATGCTCGATAAGACTGTCGAATAAATGGCATAATTGTTTAATCAAATATTATTATATTTCATTAATATAGACCGGTGAACATATTACGTGCTTATTTACAATATGGTTTGGAGGGTAGGTCAGACATTTTAACATTGCGTAAAATGTTCAACTGCAATTTAAGACAATGTCGTAATACTCTGTCAACTACAATATAGCATCTGGAAATACATTTGTAGTAAAACTAAACTAGAACATACTGGGTATTTATGTATGCCGAGCGAAGTATGTATATAAAGGTGAGCCGCCACAGGCCCTTCTCGTCTCCCGAGATAAACCACGTTGAACGTTGTGTTGCCATTTGGAGGCAGCGTCTGCAGACACGGACACGACAATGTATAATATTCGTTATCATTATATCATACGAACTGGTTTACATTAATGACGATGAAGACCCAGTGAACTCATGACCTTAAAATGACCTTATTAGACACGAAGATTTTCAACACAGGAACTGTATATCGGAACTAAATTAATTACTGTACGGTAATTATACATAGAAAGGTGTGTAACAGCATTCTCATTGAAAAAACAAATAATACAAGTTATCACCAACTATACACCCACCAACTGCCTCATTGGTCTAGTGGTTAGCATGTTCGACTACAGACATGAGTTCCTGGGTTCGAGTCCCGGGTCGGGCCAATTCAAAAATCAATATTGAGTTTTATATTAATATTTTCTCAATATTTGCCCGAAGTTGGGAAGCTGGCGGTGTGATCCACCCCCGTGCCTCGGAGAGAACGTTAAGCCGTCGGTCCTGCGCCCGATCTCTCTCCGGTTGTGTCGGATTACCGTCACACCGGACTATGAGAGTGAAGGACTAGAGAGTGCACTTGTGTACTATGCCTGCCATTCCGCAGTGGAGCAGCGTGGTGGGTCTATGCTCTAAAAAACCCTCTCTCATATGAGTGAGAAGGCCTGTGCCCAGCAGTGGGACGTTAATGGGCTACTACTTACCTTACCGAAACGCCCTATTTAGTAGACCCCGAGTAGATTAAAGTCGCCGAAAACCAAAGGCATAGCATCGTATATTGGTATATGACATTCATCGGTTCAGTTGAGCTTATCCGCGAAAATGTCAGCATCGTGGGCGTTTATCGACACAGATACGAATAGAAGAACCCAACACCAACAAGTGACCACACTCACTTGTGTGTGAGATATTAATAGGTTAACATTTACTTACTTATACGTAAAGTCACATATATACAATTTAATAAACTTAGTTCTATTACAGGTATTGAAACGGACTTTACTATAATATCATTTATGATAAGGATTAATACAGAGGTATAAATAATAAGGTTTGATTATTGAAGTAGCAGAAGTAGAAAAGTAGTTATAGTGGTATAACTACAATAGTTGGACATATCGTGGACTTTTTATGTATATGAATATCTTCTATAATATTGATTTTTTGTTTCACACCTTGGGTTACATTAATAAATTTTACTTAGCTTACCCTATCTTTTTTTTTTGAGAAAGTAATCCAGTCTCTCAGTGAAATTGCAGCTTTCTTGAAAACATCAATAAATCAATCCAGTAGTTTATGTATGAAAACATTACAAATATAAAAAACACAACTGTTTCCTATTTATAATATGAGTATAGATACATAAATGGCGCTCACCAAGGGCCATTCTTTTGAAGTAGTCCTGGATAACGCCCCGCATGCGTTGGTAGTCGAACATGTCGTAGACGAACAGCGGCCATGGAGTCACGGCGGCATCCATGCTGCGGACCAGAACTGACTGCCTAGATTACATTTGCGACATTAACAGCCTTATTTATAAAAATACACACTCATCAATCATTTGAACTACGACTTAACTAAAAATATGCTTAAGACACAGTCGTTTAACCATAGATAGATAGATAGTAACACTATTACACACAAACATATACAGGTAAGTAGCAGCCCATTAACGTCCCACTGATGGAGCACAGGCCTCCTCACTCATATGATAGAGGGTTTTTAGAGCATAGGCCCACCACGCTGCTTCAGTGCGGATAGGCAGGCATAGTACACAAATGCACTCTCTATTCCTCCACTCTCATGGGACATTGTGACGGGAATCCGACACTCACGGTGAGAGATCAGGCGCAAGATATAAGGTTTTTATTAATAATCCAAATCAGTTTTTCAATCTCATAAACCGTACTAACTCCTTCGTGCCTTCTCGTATTTATAAAGTGACATATTCTATTATACGTGACAGTGGCGAAGTGACGTGTGCTCAGTTGGCACACCTGAAAGCCATTAAAAGAACTAGTAGTAACATTTAACCTTAATGTAACGTATATGCAAATCCGCCGTCCTGTCATAATTAAGTTTCTTCTAATGCTAGTATTTAGTAAATTTTATAATTTTCTTTGTAAATATATTACATTGAATAAAATTCAACTGTAATAATGTCATATACGAGTGGTTATGTTTGTTGATTTCTGTCTTCTTTCTTTCTTTAAGTACAAGTATATGAGTGTTAGTTTATAAATATTAGTTTAGTGAGATATAATAAATAAAATATAAATAACTGCCTCATTGGTCTAGTGCTTAGCATGTTCGACTACAGACATGAGGTCCTGGGTTCGAATCCCAGGTCGGGCCAATTCAAAAATCAATATTGAGTTATCTATTAAGATTTTCTCAATATTTGCCCGAAGTTGGGAAGTTGGCGGTGTGCTCCACCCCCGTGCCTCGGAGAGCACGATAAGCCGTCGGCCCTGCACCCGATCTCTCTCCGGTCGTGTCGGATTCTCGTCACATCGGACTATGAGAGTGAAGGAATAGAGAGTGCACTTGTGTACTATGCCTGCCAATCCGCAGTGAAGCAGCGTGGTGGGTCTATGCTCTAAAAACCACAAATGTTTCCTCGGAGCGAGGAGGCCTGTGCCCAGCAGTGGGACGTTAATGGGCTGCTACTTACTTACTTTTTTATATTGTTTGACCTACGACTTGAAATTGTTATATTAATACTTATTTCAAGTGGCGGAGTCTAGGTTGGAATATAATATTTTGTGTAGTTTAAGGTAATGGACTAGCACATAGAAGGTACAAGTATCCCTATATCTATCACGCAAATTAAAAATAAAAATACAAGAATAGAAGTTACGTTTACTAAAAAAGTACTTGTACGTGCATCTTTTACCTTGTGATACTGGCGAAGTATATTGTGACAGTCTGGCACAATAAAAAGCCATAACACACAACAATAATACTAAGTAATATATATGGCGGAGACGGTCAATAGTACGGTTGATAAACGAAACGAAGCACGAAAGAGATGGTACCACCGTCGCGGTGACGTAGGTACTCGGCTAACTTCGTGCTACGACAAAACCTAGCAGAAAGGGGAAGCTCGGGTCGACACTTACTTACCTTTCGTCCTAGGGATGTCAGAAATGTAATAATGTATCGATATTTTTTGTAAATATCAATATCGATATTAATATCTTTGTTAAAAAATATCGATATATCGATATGATTTAACAAAGAATATATATGGTCTAAAAGTTAGTTTACTTGGCCTAACCTAATTCAATTATCTTACATGTCTAGATAAATATTCATTAATTTCAATCGATTATCGATTGATTGTTTGAAGACTAGGTAATCAAGTGCAGAAATAAGCATGTGTTGAGGTTATAAAACGTAAGCCAGTGATGTCAACAAAACGAAAGGGCAGTTAAGGTTGAAATTGACGGACTGAATTGCCAACTTAAAACCAAATTATAAAAAAAACATAATATATTATTTGAAAAAAGAAGGGCGTATGAAAAAGTATTCATTGTTCAAATCTTAAAATTTAAAAATGATTATCGGTTGTCTGTAAAAATATCGATTTTTATACCTTTTCGATACTCGGAATTTGATATCGATACATCAAAACCTTAAATATCGCATAAAAATATCGATACATTGAAAAAATATTATCGATATATCGATGTATCGATATTTTTTCAACAATCCTATTTCGTCCGTCGTCGAGTGCAGACCTCTTAGCGAAGAACTTTATACGTTTCGTTTAATAATGAAGTGCCAATCGGAGATTCGTTATAGTCTCGACCAATCTTCTGTTCTCATTCTCATATTTACGCCCATAAGATGTCGAATATGAACCGGAATAAAGACCTGGCTCCGTTAAATAGATAATATATAAATAAGAATAAGTGAAAACATTTTAATATTTTGCATTTAAAATGAGTTTTATACATACGAACGATGTGTTCGCAGAGCGTCGAGGCTAGCGAGACGCGTATGCCGTAAGTGATCCCGGAGTCGCACATCAGGTAGCACTTTCGCCTTGATAGGCCGTAATCTGTATAAAATATTCACATCGAATCAAATCAAACATTCTTTATTCAAGTAACTGGATGCGTTAAACACGGCTGCCGTGTCCATATATACATTATAGACACACGGGACCCGTGTTCTTATAAATATAGTAGCAAATGGAAATTGGTAAACGACTTTCTTATATAAAAAATTTAATTAATAACTTCTTTGTCAAACTAATTTTTAAGTTTCATTTATATTTTTTCAAAAACTAGTTATACGAGACTTAGAGGGGAAAAGGAAGATATGTTAGGTATTTAATGAATTCAATTGTTATTATAATATTAAGTGTCGAAAATTTATACAAATAATTTATTGAAATCACTTTTTTCACACAATCACAGTTTTTAATTTAAAATTTATAATAACAATAATGTCTTATTGCAAGCATCTGCAGGCTCATATTAGGTAAATTAACAATAAAGAACCGCTTTCAAAACAAATCATTCCAAATATATGCTCTTAAAAGCAAAAAAATAATTGCGTATTCTTTTTTAGAGTTCTTTGTATTCTTATATTCGGAGTCGGCGTCAGTCAAGGTAGGTGTGTCCCGCGTGCACACTTGGCAGCTCCGGCGCCACTTCCACCTATAGCTTATATATGTAGTTACCTTGGCTTTAAAAAAAAACTCTAAAAAAGAATACGCCATTATTTTTACTTTTTAGAGCATATATTTAGAAAGAGAATGAGATGGCTATAGTTGTTTGTAAAATTTAGCAAAGAGAATTTATGAATTATTTTTATTTAATGAAAAATAGTATATTCAATTATTATGGCAAATTGAAATGCCACATGTTATTTGTAAATATTAAAACTACCTAACCTTCAAACGAATTAGCATAAAAACGCTCCATTTTCGTGATGCTGATCACGCGCTTCATCAGAAAAAAGTTACTCTCATGTGCCTAAAGAAGTTTCACTTCAAAAAATTCTTTACTGTTCTCCAGTAGAACTTGATAAAATGTTAATTAAAAAAACACGAATAAATTAACGCAGATATGTAGAAATATTAGTTTTATCACAGTTAATGTTATCCCCTATTCGGACCCCCAACAAACTCAATAATGTCAGGGTGCGATTGTCTATAATTGCGCTGGGGACATCTGTCTATCGGCGTGGGGCAGAGTCAATGGTGACATTCCGGCACGTCTCTAGGTAGTTCTCAGGTGACGGGCCGCCGGTACGGTCGACTTTTGCAACTATTATTATTAATTCCTAGCTATTATTATTAATGATTTTGTGTAAATTGATATCGGGAACATTAAGTGATTGAACATTATAATCTGAGTTAATTAATAAAGTGTTTGATTGCAGCAACATTACCCACTAACGTCGACATTAATGACGATTTATGCTTCCTGTCTCTCTTATTCTCTCTTCTCTAATATATATAGTATCAAAATATTCTTTATACAAGTACAACTGACAACAAATCTACCATTGGTTTGAAAAGTTGATTCCACTGATAAGAAACCGGCCAGAAACTCAGCGGTTACTCCTTTAAAGATTTTGTATTTTACAATGTGTTTAGCTTTCATCTGCAACTGGAAAGAAGTCCAAACATTTTTATCACTTAAATAGTCTTCAACTTTATAATATGCCGTTTGCAAATGGATGTTTTTGGAATACTCCTGAAGGCAAATCTGATTACGGTATCCTTTTAAAAATGCATATACTTAACCCGACAAATGATTTCTGAACCTGAAGAAATGAAGATTTATAAATAAACTTACCTGGAATATGACTGAATGGGCTCTGATTGTTTTGGCATATTTAGACAGCGGAAGCGATGTGTGGCACGGGCCTTAAATGACATGGATGCTTCACGGCCTTCCGCGGCACCTCCTTCACTACATTCGAATACTTCACACAGCACACCATAACCAGATACCATTGTACCAGTTTCACTAAAAAAATTCACTTTTTCATATCTCTGTTAAGGAAGAATATATAGACAGGTAGTAAGCTTTATTGAAAACCATAAAAGAAAGTATAATACAATGACTCAAGTAATTCTAGTGTACAATGGGCGGTCTTATCGCCACTTAGCGATCTCTTCCAAACAACCCAACATATAGGGAGACCGTTTTAGAAATGATAATTTAGGTGGTGTTTATAAATACACTGACATACTGATATATAAAACTTAGAATATATAAATACAAGTTCAAAAAAATCTTTACCTCGAGTGATGATTAATGAATTTAAATAACGACTTGAAATGGTACAGAACATGTGAAAGTGATAATGAAAGGAGAGTGAATGCAGGGAATATGGTAAATGGTGCTCTGCAGGCCTTTATGAAAAGCCAGAACGTGTTTCAAAGGGCCAGACTGACTGTACATGCAGGAGTGTAGGTGGCAACACTTATGTATGGTAGTGAAAGTTGGAAAGAAAGTATGACAGAAGAATCACAAAAGTAAAATAAATGCGGTAGAGATGAGAGCGTTGAGAAGTACGAGTGGATTAAAACTGAGTGACAGAGTAAGAAATAGTGTGATAAGAGAACGTTGTGGTATAAAAGAAGACGTAGTGACTAAAATTGAGAAAGGTATGCTTAGATGGTTTGGGCATGTAGAGAGAATGAATGAAAGGAGACTGACAAAAAGGATTTATGAGTCAAGAGTGAATGCGAAAGTTGGAAGGGGAAGACCAAGGCGAACGTTCCTGGACCAAATCCAGGACATTTTAAATAACGGCCAGGTCAAGAGTACTCTAAACCGACGAACTTGTATGAAAGGTTTAATGAGAATGAAAGAAGCGAAGGAGATATGCAAGACGTGGTCTCTGCCTACCCCTATGAGAATGAGGCGTGATGCTATGTATGTATGTAATGGTACAGAATAATTTCATCACGGCCTCTCACTCACTTCAAGCGATGGACGTCCTCTGCTGGACATAGATCTCACGTAATGACGCAATTGGTGCCTTCACTGCGCCGTCCGGTGCAGGGTCACTATTCCAGCACTTTCGGTTCCGAACTTCAACCGGTTCGTCGTCCCGCCCATTGTCACCTCACGATTCATAGGGCTATGTCAGTGATTAGTTCTATATCTCCTCTCTCTCCTCCTCTCTCTTATATCTCCTTCGCTTCTTTCATTCTCATTAAACCTTTCATACAAGTTCGTCGGTTTAGAGTACTCTTGACCTGGCCGTTATTTAAAATGTCCTGGATTTGGTCCAGGAACGTTCGCCTTGGTCTTCCCCTTCCAACTTTCGCATTCACTCTTGACTCATAAATCCTTTTTGTCAGTCTCCTTTCATTCATTCTCTCTACATGCCCAAACCATCTAAGCATACCTTTCTCAATTGATATCTCAAATGGTGAATTGAAAATAAAAATGACACGTGTTTTTTGTCAATATTACAAATTATTAATCAAATTTTGTTTTTCAATATAAAATTTACAAAAGAGAATTCATAAAATATATTTATTTTATATTTTATGAATAATATTAAAACTACCTAACCTTCAAACGAATAAGCAAAGAAACGCGGCACATCTTCGTGATGCTAATCACGCGTTTAGTCCGTAAAAATTTTATCCTCATGCGCCTATAGAAGTTTCACTTCAAAAACTACTTTTATAGAAGAGATATTAAACTAAGCAAATCATTTAAACCTGCTAATGACATCTTATGCTACCGTAGCATTATTTCAATTTATTTGCTCCAAGGATATAGGTAGATTACATCACAAAGTTATCCTTCACCTTCCTTGTGTGGAATATAAATTAATAATAGAGAATATAGTTTTAGGTGTACAATTACTCAGGACACAGCAACCCAAACAGCTTGTCATTTTCAATTGCATGTGTGATGATGGAAACATCATGTTGGTTTGTCAGCAGCATAGGTACTATCTCTCCAGGAAATACAGCACCATGGTGTGCCATAGCAGGCACAAGACCCTGCCAGCCAGCTTCCAACACTGATCGCCCACCTAGTTCAACTAATCCACTGCCCATATACTGTAAAACATAAAAAGTAAGTAAGTTGCAGCTCATTAAAGTACCACTGCTGGGCACAGGCCATCTCTTGTAGGAGAGAGGGTTTCTAGAACATAGACCCACCATGCTGCTGCACTGCAGGTTGGCAGGCATAGTAAACAAATTCAATATCATAGCCCAATGTCACGGTGAGAAAATCTTAACAAAAAACTCAATATTGATTTAGGACCTAATGTCTGTAACCAATGAGGCAGTATATACTGTACGAAAACCATATACTACTACTGTAAAACCTATTCAATTCTTATTGACAGATTTGAAAATACTCTTCTTAACATGTTTACTCCAGTAATTAAAGCGAAGAAAACACAAATAATATATAACATGTTTTTCAAAAAATTTTTAACACCACCCGTGTAAATATAACTAAAAAAATATTTTATAACAGGAAACAAGAGCAAAAACTGCTCTTTCCAGGCGCTTACAAGTAAGTAAGTAAGTAAGTAGCAGCCCATTAACGTCCCACTGCTGGGCACAGGCCTCCTCACTCCGGGGAGCGAGGGTTTTTAGAGCATAGACCCACCACACTGCTCCACTGCGGATTGGCAGGCATAGTACACAAGTGCACTCTCTATTCCTTCACTCTCATAGTCCGATGTGACGGGAATCCGACACGACCGGAGAGAGATCAGGCGCAGGACCGACGGCTTAACGTGCTCTCCGAGGCACGGGGGTGGATCACACCGCCAACTTCCCAACTTCGGGCAAATATTGAGAAAATCTTAATAGAAAACTCAATATTGATTTTTGAATTGGCCCGACCCGGGACTCGAACCCAGGACCTCATGTCTGTAGTCGAACATGCTAACCACTAGACCAATGAGGCAGTTGGCGCTTATAATACATTAATGTAATTGTATATTGATTTGTTCAATCAGATCTGTGTAGTGGGCACTAAGCGCTACACACACTAAACATAGATTTATGTAGTTATCACATAAAGGTTCAATTAATTTCTCAATTCGCAAATAGATTAAAGCTTACTTATTACTAAGAGTTAATTAATAATTCATATTTTAATGCTAATGTAGTATTATTATAAAGTTAGCAGAAGCAGTAAGCAAAGGAAATTAATGTTAATATTAATTCCAGAGTTTTCCAACTTCAATAATCTTTTCTACTATCCTTATTAGACGTTAATCAGAAATATTGTTACACCATATCATATTTTTAGTACATATTTTAATAAGTTTACTGATTATAAAAGCCAATATTGATTTTTTCTTTTTTTCCTTGAGATAACCTCTTTGTATTTACACTAGCAATGCCCCTCTGATTCACCCACATAGATACTGATCCCATAGCAAAATAAAAGTCTATTAAATGAGGCTATACATTTGTTTTTGTTAACATAAAAGTTTTATTTCAATTAGTTTTTAATACTTTAGGACAGATATACAAATATGTGTACCAAATATTCAAGAAGAACTCATGAGCAACATGAATAATTACATTAATTCTGGATTTCATAAAGTCATTTCTGTCTATATGTGTGTATGATGAAATGTGAATAAAATGGTACACTGTGAACAGAATAAATATGGCCATTGCTACTTTACATCATAACATTATTTTCTTTAAATTCATTATATCTTTTGAATGGAATGTCTAATTTCTTGTTCTATCATCAATAGTTTCCGCAGCACACATGTTGACAGATTTTTTGAGAGCAACTTTTTCACACCTTGGGTTAGTTCAATGCATTTTATAACCCGTGTTGCTTAGTGAAAATGCAGGTTTCTAATGGTGAAAAAATTTTTGAAATCACTCCAGTAGGTTTTGTAACATACATACATACATACTTATTGTTATTATTATTATTTTACAGTGAGGGCCCACTGAGACAGTGGATGCACTTCAACTCTTGTGGATCTTTTGTACGAGCCCCATCCTTTAGTCTCTTCTAAATGCAAACACCGGTTCCAAAAATCTGAGAGTAGGCTTTAGGGTGTAGCCGTTAAAGTCATCTGGTTGCGGATAGGCCACTCCCAGTAGACTCATTCGTATCCTGGCTAAGCCATAGCATTCGCACAGTAGGTGCCTTGGAAAACACACTTAAATACAACAACACGAATGTTTCCTCCTTATAATAATAGTTTAGGTAAAAATACACAAACTAATTTCATACCTTCACATTTAAGGGAAATAAATAATCTATTACAAAACATGTATTTCTTGTTTTAGTCAGTAACATTAATGCGTAGTGAACTTTTAAATCCTTATCTGAAAGTCACAATTAAATCAGATTCAGATTACAGTTGAGAATAATACTTTTTTCTGAATTTTTATTTTAAATTAGCTAGAGACTGTGTTATCCATTTCATTGAAAATATTATTAAAAATTCCTACTTAATATTATAAAAGCACCTACAAAATTTATATAATATTAGTTCATATATATTTACGTACAGAATGTGAAGCAGCGAGAGAAATGTCAAATTGTTCTTCTTCGTCAGTTTCCTCCCCATTACCCTCGCGAGTCCTTGCATCTGCAATCTGCCGACGAGATTCGTTTTCCTGACTTGACACTAACAAACAAAAGCCAACACATATAATAAATTTCGCTGAAATAATAACTCAATTCAACATATTTCAAATAAGCCTTTTGCGATCTAATTATCAGATTGTAGCTGACCATTGTCTTCCATTAGCCGTCCCAACAGTACCCGTAAAAGCGAAATTTTGACTTTTGTTACGTTACTCCTTTATTAAATAATTGTCTAGTTTTTTATGAGTAAATAATTTGTCAAAATAAGAGATTTGACCACAAATATAGCCTCAAATAAAGCTGGAAACACTTCAATAACACAAACATGAATGTGTCAAAATCAAACTAAATGTCAATTGTCAAAAACGTTATAAACAGATCATCCCATAGATTGTCAAAAGGTCATAAATGATAAAATGAAACATCGGACTAGTCCTTTAAATATTACAGATATATTTGAATAAAATAGAAAAATAGCCTAATCTGAGACGTCAATAACATGAAGAATAGAAAGTAGCTGCACATTAACGTCTCACGGTTGGGCACAAGACTTCTCAATCATAGAGAGGACCTACCATGCGGATTGGGAGGCATAGAAGTGTATGTGCTGAGAGCTGACACAAGTGCACCCTGTATTCTTTCTTTTCTCACGCTCATAGTCCGAGGGGACTATGAGCGTGAGAAAGAGATAAGGCCCAGAAGCAACGGCTTATCGTGCTCTCCGAGATACGTGTGTGAGACATACCACCAACTACCCAACTTAAGATAAAGACCGAGAATTTCTTAACAGAAAACTCAATATCTATTTTTGAATTCCCCCAAGCCAGTTTTTGAACGCAGGACCTCATGCCAAGTAGCCCAAGAAGCTGACCACCAAACCAATGAAGGAATCTTCAAAAGTGAGAAAGAGGTTTAAAACTACAAATAGCTAGTTAGAAAAAAGCTAATAGAAGGGGTTTCTTTTATTTGATATTGTTTTATTTTTTTAATATTATTTCATTAAAATTGGTGCACTATGGGCTGTTCTAATGGAATATGATGATATATAATATAATAACATTATCATTTTAATTATAATAATATGATTAATGTCCCAAAGCTGTTTAGGTCCTTGTCACTTTCAAAGCAAAGTTATAGGATTAAAAACCATAATGCCATCGCTATGATGATACAACAACATCTAAAAAGTAAGGGAGCAATGCCTAAGGCAACAAATTAATCACAACAGTTCTATAGAATAGCGCTTAAAAACGCACAACGATAACACATTTGTAAGATACTTTTCAAAATCTTATATTTTGTGTGTTCTCATGTACCTAACGCAACGTTGTTTATTAAAAAGAAATTATTAACAATGATAACATTTTGCTTAAACATTTGGAATATGAACTAGATGGTATTTCTCTTGCAACAACGGTAATTTTCTAAGTAAGGTTGCTCTGTGCACCAGTACTTAGTAGTACAAATTGTACTTATCATTAATCTGTGCTTTTCTTGCTCAAGAAGGGAAAATGAAAGACGAGGGAGTGATATGATAAAATATCAATACTTGATAACTTGCACTTAAATGTGATTAGAGACATATGATTTAAATAATAGTAAAAAATGTTTCGTAATAATATGTGGTGGTGTATATTCATATTAACTTTATTAGATCTATCGTTAAATACGAAGCTGACAGCTCAGGGCGAGAGCCATGGTAAAATCGATTTATGTTTATTCATTAAAATTTCATTTAATCTTATTTCATATTTCAATCATTATTTCATTTATATTATATATAGTAAATTGCAATATATTTTGTGGTAATATATAGATATTCTATGTGTCTTTAAAATTGCAGTGATCGATTTTTTATAGGCTTTCGATCGGCGCAGAACTTATTTTAGGGCCTTTTTTTGTTGTTTTTATATATTGGTGTGCTTTTGGAGTTAAAATTAATCTTTAAAAGACACTATCTTATTGGTATATACGCAACGCGGTGTCATATATACCGGGGGGGTATGTGTGCAAGCCATGCGCACCCTGTAAGCTCGTTCGATGCATCGCGCACTTTTAATGATTATATCGTCTATTGTAATGCTGTTATGTCATACGCGCAGTGATATATTCGATGCTATGTATTTAAAAGTCCAACTGTGCTATTAATGCTAATAGTATATTATTTTCTTTTACAGATATAACAATTCATGACTCTTTTGTAGAAGGCATCACATTTGAGGTAATTTATATTACAGTCTCTAACATTAGGATGATATGAAATATTCTTTATTAAATGTATAAAAAAAAGTAAAAACTAAATATGAATTGCTCTTATATACTTAAAAAAATCTGTTACAATTACTCTTCACTCAAAAGATATTACTACCAGTTATACTAACAATTTTTTTTATTAAAATATCAATTTCATTTCATATGAGCTTTTAAAATTCTTCTAGTAGCAGTTCATACATTCTCTTCATATGTTGGTCAGATTTTCAATAGTTAGTAAAATACTTTTTATTTATCTACTTGTGTTCAAATTCAATATAAATATAATATAAAACATGTTAATACAGTTTTAAGTAGGAATTGACATTAACCTTTTGCACTCTTAAATTGTTATAGAATTCAGAATTTTACATAACCTTTTGATTTGAAAATACAATGTATTTAGAATTAAATTTATTTAATGTTCAAAAGAAAAAAATACATTAAATGATATTATTAAATTTTGAACAATAGTTTATCATAACAGAGTCTTTGCATAGGAGTGGTAAGGGTTAATTTTTTTTGTGTTGTACAATCTCAGTAATGAATTTTAAAAGTGATGGAATTTTATTTAAATATTATCACACCATAAGAAGTAGATTACCTCTTACCAGATTAGCACACTTACCATCTTGATTTTATCATCACTTACCATCAGGTGTGACCATAGTCAAGCTCTAATCTATCTGCAATAAAACAATATAATGATTACATATTATTAAAAGAAAGTTTCTTGCAATCTGTATGTCTGTTTGTTGGCAATAAACTTACGAGAAATGAACATTTCCATGCTTTTTTCACCACCAGATTATTGGGGAAAGTTTCTGTATTTAATTTATAATGGTTATTTTTTTTGGATCTTTGAATTACAATGATAATTTTTGAGAGTGTCAATATATCAAGTGGTCTGAGAGCTTTGACAACTGCTGGCAGACAAGACTCATAGCCCCTATCTATAAATAGTATATTTGTATTTTAAACATATTGATGTTTTTATAGTTTTAATGTTCATTAAATTTGCATAGTTCTCTTTATGTTTTGGTTAAATTTTTTTGTTGATTCACTTAATATTTTTAAAGATTTCTGTTTTAGTTTATCAGTGTCATTGTTTCATGTTAACCTAGTTATCGTTTTTAATGCCTTATTATAATTTTATTTACAAGTCTTATGTATTAACTTGTATTAACCTGCACTGTTTTTTTTTATTATTAGTGCAATAATAAATAATTTAACTTCATGAAGCGGGCTTTATTAAATTAGGACTTTGTAATTGACCCATTATATGTAGGGGCTGTTGATACTGTATTACTGAAGCAAAGTTGGGATGGGAACTTATTAGAGAGTACTTATAGAAATATTTTAATGCAAAATACGTAGGAATACACAATAGTTTGCAGCAATGCTTGGACATAGGAATGGGGCGCGGAGGCAGAGGAAGTTGGGGAGGGTTCCACGGTGACACTGCAGCCGCGCTCGCTTCATTTCGGCCGTGTGTCACTGGGCGCGCCCCATTCACGCTCAGTGACTTTGGCTAACAATGCCAACACAACGCTGCACTTGGCCTCTGTGGCTGGTACCACACCGGACTTCCACGCTTCATTCTTTGATGCAAAGGTGAGGATACATGCTGGCAAAACACATAGATTCGAATTCAAGCTATCTTTTTTCAAGTAGGCCTTGACAGCACTTTTGATGATACAACTGATGATGATATTAAAGAACTATTTGCAATCTAAAGTTAAGAGAGTCTTTTCGCTCTCTGTGCTGTGAAGAGTCCGCAACAAAATCAATCGGGTGTACGATTTATTTTTTCCCATTATCATTACAATATATACTTTTAATTTATTCTATATGAATTAAAGAAATTCATTCCCTCCCACGCTTCTTTACCTTCTAAGTAATTCTTCCAATTATATTAGTTTTAATAAATGTTTTAAATTACTTTAGTCACATTTTTTGTAACTTTTTATGGAAGTTTGTTATAGAAACATACAGGAAATATTTACATTATCTACCTCCTACTTACAACAACTACTACTAACATTACTAATGAACAAAGGGTACAAGTAGGTGCCCTTATCGCTTAGTAGTGGTATCTATCAAAGAAGAAAGCACTGTCGCATTACAAATTGATGAATTGATGTGAGGAAGAGCAGAAATTCGGGTCAATATGGGCTTGCATCACCTGACCATGTAGCATTTGTTGTATATTCCCACTCATTTATTTATGTGTAACGTATTAAGGCAGATTAATAAAATTTTCACATTCATTGTTGTGTTACACAATCACACAATGCCCTATTTTTGTATCCCTTTTTTCAGAAGACAATTTTAATTGTAAGTGAAAAAGGTGTGTCACCATCTTTTTATTGTTTCAAAGTCCTACACTTGAAAACAGTTTCCCCATATTTCTACGGGATTGGAAACTACGCGGTTGACGCTTTTCTTTTCAGAGTTCGTTTTTTAATATTTCGTTTGGCTTATTTAAGTTGAATATATACATACTTTCTATCTCTTAGATCAATAGGTTATCACTATAGCCTGTTTTACGAGATGACCTTCTTTATATGTCGCAATGCATTCCAATTTGTTTCATTAGACATTACATGTTATAGACATTATTTCGTGTAGTAATTCTGGTTATATTTATGTAACTAATTAATCTATTATGTTGAATAGCAAATACAACATGGATCTTATAATAACAAAATAGGTGATAAGATTGTTAGTTTAGTAATATGGTTTTATATAAATTGTAGATTTTTACATATTATTTTGTTGCTTCTGCGTTTAATTCCACACATCATATGTGAGATATGTACATATGTAGATTTTATTCATGATCTTTTATTTGCAACGTAAAACAAGTGTTTTGATATTAGAATCCCAATATTATTTACTAAAATAGATTTCTTTACTAAAATAATAGGGAGAAATAAAAAGTTTGGTGTGCTTAAGATGGGAACACTTTAACAAAGGAGGTTAATAGAAGATACTATACTTTTTTATTTTATATTAATAAAGCAATAACATTAATAACGTAATTACAATTGGTTTTTCTTAAAAAAAATAACGATTTCAAATTTAATTACAAATATTATTTAAAAAATTACGTGACTTTAAACTTTCAATTATTGGTCGTCATGTTTATGACGTCACAATGTTATGTATTTATGAATATGTTAAGAAAAAGAGAAGATACTAACAATGCAATGAAAAACGTACTCTGACTAGAATACGTGTCAACGTAATTTTAGTACTCCGTTCAGAATTAATCATTAATTTAATAGAAATACTCTATTTAGTGAAAAAAAAATTAAAAGTGCGTGCGTACAAAGTACACATTTCAGAAGTGAAACTTCTTTGGCAAACTAATTTTTAAGAGTCTTTATATTTATACAAATCTAATTTTACATTTGCGAGAGTGAAAAAGGAAAATATGTTAGGAATTTTATTGTCATTAGGATATTAAAAGTGTCTAAAATTAACACAAATAATTTATTGAAATCTCAAATGACGAATCGTAAATAAAAACGCCACGTGTTTCTTGTAAATGTAAAATTTAGAAAAGATGATTTATGAAATATTTTTATTATATATTTTATGAAAAATAGTATATTAAATTGTAAAATAACGAGTGGCAAATTAAATGCCACATGTTATTTGTAAATATTAAAACACCTTACCTTACCACACTTACTTAGAATGTCTAATATATTTCAATGCTGAATTAGCCTGTAAGTGGAGTGTACAACTTAGAAAAGAAAATTAAATAATAGTGTATACCTAGATTAAGATAATTTGTATGCACGTTGGCTTCCTATTAAATAAATAAATAAACACCTGACCTACAAATGAATTAGCCTCATGCACCTAAAAATGATTCACTCAATGTCCAAAAATAAACACCTGCATCGCACAATAAGAAAATTAAAATTCATTGTAGCCGTTTTGAAGAAGAATTTAATTATTGTTTATGGTACAAAACCAGGAGACTTGAAGAATTTGAAGATAGAGCTGTATGGATGCGGGAAACGTTCGTATTTTGACTTGGTGATAGTCAAGCTCGAACTTTTCCTGCGTCACTGCATGCTCGTACACCACGATATGCAACTCGGCAGTTCAGCGGGGATCGTCTTTTTGACTTCATTTAATTTTGTTCATGATATTTCGCCTTAATGAAACAGATTTTAGATATTTTGTAAACTCTGATTTAAAAATCTGTAACTGTTTCTGTAAGTTACGATTTAAAATCATGCAAGTCGTTTTTCGTTTTAGAACTAAGTTTATTAAATTATATATATGTGACTTTACGTATAAGTAAGTAAATGTTAACCTATTAATATCTCACACACAAGTGAGCGTGGTCACTTGTTGGTGTTGGGTTGTGTCGATAAAAGCCCACGATGCTGACATTTTCGCGGATAAGCTCAACTGAACCGATGAATGTCATATACCAATATACGATGCTATGCCTTTGGTTTTCGGCGACTTTAATCTACTCGGGGTCTACTAAATAGGGCGTTTCGGTAAGGTAAGTAGTAGCCCATTAACGTCCCACTGCTGGGCACAGGCCTTCTCACTCATATGAGAGAGGGTTTTTTAGAGCATAGACCCACCACGCTGCTCCACTGCGGAATGGCAGGCATAGTACACAAGTGCACTCTCTAGTCCTTCACTCTCATAGTCCGGTGTAACGGTAATCCGACACAACCGGAGAGAGATCGGGCGCAGGACCGACGGCTTAACGTTCTCTCCGAGGCACGGGGGTGGATCACACCGCCAGCTTCCCAACTTCGGGCAAATATTGAGAAAATATTAATATAAAACTCAATATTGATTTTTGAATTGGCCCGACCCGGGACTCGAACCCAGGAACTCATGTCTGTAGTCGAACATGCTAACCACTAGACCAATGAGGCAGTTGGTGGGTGTATAGTTGGTGATAACTTGTATTATTTGTTTTTTCAATGAGAATGCTGTTACACACCTTTCTATGTATAATTACCGTACAGTAATTAATTTAGTTCCGATATACAGTTCCTGTGTTGAAAATCTTCGTGTCTAATAAGGTCATTTTAAGGTCATGAGTTCACTGGGTCTTCATCGTCATTAATGTAAACCAGTTCGTATGATATAATGATAACGAATATTATACATTGTCGTGTCCGTGTCTGCAGACGCTGCCTCCAAATGGCAACACAACGTTCAACGTGGTTTATCTCGGGAGACGAGAAGGGCCTGTGGCGGCTCACCTTTATATACATACTTCGCTCGGCATACATAAATACCCAGTATGTTCTAGTTTAGTTTTACTACAAATGTATTTCCAGATGCTATATTGTAGTTGACAGAGTATTACGACATTGTCTTAAATTGCAGTTGAACATTTTACGCAATGTTAAAATGTCTGACCTACCCTCCAAACCATATTGTAAATAAGCACGTAATATGTTCACCGGTCTATATTAATGAAATATAATAATATTTGATTAAACAATTATGCCATTTATTCGACAGTCTTATCGAGCATAATTTCTATAAAACTTAATATCGATATTTCACATTTGCCAGGCTACTTAATTTAATTAATCAGTCACTGAATCAGCGTAAATAGAACTGTTTCAGTTTATGAAGTTTAAAAAAAAATTATAATATTTTATGTTACATTGTCAAGACTGAGTGTCTACAATGTTTCGTACTTGATCAATGATGTTTCATAATTCGTAGTAAGATAGGTCACGAAGATTTATCTTGCACATTTTGAACTCCATGTAGTTTATCAATGAAAAAATGCTTGAGAATTTTTATTTTCTGTACGTGCCGACCCTAATCCGTTGGTTCCCACGGACAGGTGTCAGCATTGGGAGTTGCGAGCGAGTACGAGATATGGCCACTGGTGGGGTTACGCGTACCCATGAATGCAACCGTGGAACCAGAGTTAACATTATATAATCCCACGGATACCACAATACAAGTGCGGGAAATGTATTCTACGGCCGTGTGGCTCCAGTTGCGGCTGCCAGGAGGCGGTGACAGTGCACCACGTGATCTTTGGCAAGTGCCTCCTAGGAGTGCACGAGTGCTAGCGAGACTCATTGTTACACCACCCACGCATCGTACTCAACCAGTCACCGCGTACGTTAGGTGAGTTTGTCCAAGTATTTTGATAGTTTGATGGTGTAAATTATAGGCATGCATTGTGTGAGCCACTTCGTAAGCTTACTCTTGCGGAGACTTGCCGGTTCAGGATAAATGAAAATGTCACCAGATTCTTCACTCCAACGCTCCGCCGTCTACTTGTCACCAGACGAGTATTTTAAGTACGAACTGTTGTTTCAGCAGAATTATTGTTTACCGAAATTGGCTATCTATTGTACGATATTTACGACTGACAAACGTGCACTATTGTGACAAGCAAACGGCGATGGTGGTTAATTTATTGGATAAAAAGTATATCCTATGATTGGAGTTTTATTTCGCACCAATCACAGGGATTACATTAATTACACAAACAACTTTATTCTTAGAAATGACAAATATGTATATACGTTATTAACAAACATTCTATATACAAAGTTATAAATATCTATAGAGACTCGTAAGTTGAAACAAAATATACTATACAAAAACGAACGTTGCTTAACAATATTATTTACGTTGTATTATTTATAAATTAAAGGGAAAAGTCGCGAACACATTAGTAGAAAAAAAAAGCAAATCTACTCCTTTACTAGCTAACCTGAGGAGCTGTGTATCCCGACAAAAAGATGGTTAGGTGGAGTACCAGGACGACAATTATCTTCTACTCATACCTGCCAAATATACACAAAACATTTATAATATTTACCCAATTTGGAAAAGAAAAGTGACACGAGATTTTTATATATTAGATACGACTTATACAGTAATCATCATCACTAATTTTGTCACGACTCGTAATTATTTAGACCAACTTATAGCCGAGAAATGCAACGAGACAGGTAAATATTTTTTGTTTCAGGATACTAATTGATCCATTGAGTGTTCGTTACATTAGACTTGAATAAATATGATCAATTCCTGGGGGAGAACAAATAGTAAATTATATTTTTAATATTGCTAGCATTCGTGGGTGACTTCAACTGTTGCTTGTTACCTTACTATTAAATTCTAACTACAAAGTAAAATGTAGAATCGATTAAAAAGAAAATTACACCGTACGCAGTTGGAAATCATCTGGAAAGATTACCAGAATTGGACCAGAAGCAGACCCTGTATCGGTTGAAGAGAAACTTTGTTTAATTCAGTTCTATAAAAAAATGTTACCTGTAAAGTCGGTTTATGCATTATAATTTTACGTTACCTTTTCACTTTACGTACACGTCACCTGCTTTGTCAACTGTTTACAGTTGACAAAGCAGGTGACGTGTATGTTGAGTGCTGTCGCTCTCTCTTCTACGCGGACGCATCGGCCAATGGAGGAAAGAGAGAAAGATGCGTCAGGAGACACATGCTTAGGCTGATCGCGCCTCTCTATCCGCACTCTTGCTTGGATGCTTGCCTCAGACGAGGAGATGCCTTTTCGTGCATGCAACTATCGATTAATAAGACGTTATCACCCCTTGTGTGAGGTTTTTCAATGGGGGTTGGCCTTACAGAGTAAAGGCAGACGTGCCCGGGGGTGGGCTGCTACTGGCGGTGGAGGCACGCGCCGTACCACCAGGAGAGCACGCGAATCCTATGCAAGTGCGCCTAAGAGCACGTGGAGCACTAGATCCCGCACACACGGTTTGTAACTATATAATATATACTAGGTATTTGCGAGTTAGACTTAAGGACTTTCAAATTCCAATCAGAAATAACTATAAAGCCATCTTTGTTAATGATACATTTTACTACTACAGCGTCTCTTGACGATTATGGTCATTTTGTAACATTACTCCGTCAAAAAAGAGGAAAGAAGAGCACCGGGCAAGGAGGCCCCGCCTCGAGGTCTTTATTCCTGAAAGTACTACGAAGAATCCCACGACACATTATTCACAGAGACGTCAGTGAAATATTTAATTTATGTATCAATTAATAGGTTCAACTCAATCTCCCCTCCACAACGATCGGTGTGGCACAAAGACACGGGATATATTTATAAGATACAATACCATAGTATTGTAGGTATTAGTAATAGTGCTATTACTTCATTTCTAACAGTTATTGGGTTCAACTTCACTGTCTTTTTTTTTTCTAATTTACATAGCTTTTCATTGTTTGAAGGCTTAGCCCTGGTTACCTCTAAAAATAATTAAGAGGGTTTTATTTATCTCCAAATGGTTCTAAGCAGTTTATAGCATTATCAACTGTAAAGAATTAACAAATAAAAAAAAAACAAAAGTGCGTGCGTACACAGTACACATGTCAGAAGTGAAACTTCTATGGCAAAGTAATTTATAAGTCTTGTTTATATTTATATAAATCTAAAACTTTAGATATCCGACAATTTATTGAAATCTGAAATACATACATACATACATAGCATCACGCCTCATTCCCATAGGGGTAGGCAGAGACAACATCCTTCCACTTGCCACGATCCTTGCATATCTCCTTCGCTTCTTTCATTCTCATTAAACCTTTCATACAAGTTCGTCGGTTTAGAGTACTCTTGACCTGGCCGTTATTTAAAATGTCCTGGATTTGGTCCAGGAACGTTCGCCTTGGTCTTCCCCTTCCAACTTTCGCATTCACTCTTGACTCATAAATCCTTTTTGTCAGTCTCCTTTCATTCATTCTCTCTACATGCCCAAACCATCTAAGCATACCTTTCTCAATTTTAGTCACTACGTCTTCTTTTATACCACAACGTTCTCTTATCACACTATTTCTCACTCTGTCACTCAGTTTTAATCCACACATACTTCTCAACGCTCTCATCTCTACCGCATTTATTTTACTTATGTGATTCTTCTGCCATACCCAACTTTCACTACCATACATAAGTGTTGGCACCAACACTCCAGCATGTACAGCCAGTCTGGCCCTTTGAGACACGTTCTGGCTTTTCATAAAGGCGTGCAGAGCACCATTTACCATATTCCCTGCATTCACTCGCCTTTCAATATCACTCACATGTTCCATCTTTTGTATATTTAGATCCCAAGTATATTCTTTCACCTCTTCCACTTGTTCCCCATCTATCAAAATATTGCCATTCATCATACATTCAACTCTTTCAAAAACAATAACTTTCGTTTTGTTTACATTCACTTTCATTCCTTTCCCTTTCATCTCAAATGACGAATCAAATTTCATCTCAAATGAATTGTAAATAAATATGCCATGTGTTTTTTGTCAATATTAGACATTATTAATTAAATTTTGTTTTTAAATTTAAAATTTCTACTTTGAAATTATTAAATGACGTGTGGCAAATTAAAATGCCACGTGTTATTTGTATATGTTAAAACCTAACCTTCAAACGAATTGATATAAACAACGCTGTACATCTTTGTGACGCATAATAACGCGTTTCATTCTCTACTCTAATGCGCCTAAAGAAGTTTTACTTCAAACAAGTGTGCTATAGACCACCTGACTGTAGTAAAACTTGGTAAGTAGTAAGTAGCAGCCCATTAACGTCCTACTGCTGGGCACAGGCCTCCTCACATATAGGAGAGAGGGTTTTTAGAGCATACACCCACCACGCTGCTCCACTGCGGATTGGCAGGCATAGTACACATGTGCACTGTATATTCCTTCCATCTCATAGTCCGATGTGACGGGAATCCGACACGACCGGAGAGAGATCAGGCGCAGGACCGACGGCTTAACGTGCTCTCCCAACTTCGGGAAAATATTAATAGACAACTCAATATCATTTTCTTACCTTCAAGTAAAAACATAGGGTAAGAAAAATGTGCTCTCTGGTTCAATTTTCGCTCGCCTCGCCAGATCATACTTTTCGTAAAGCTCTTGTTACGCATTCACACTCGTCAGTTTACAAAGTGAAGCGTGGGTAAAGAAGTATTACTTCATAAAGCGTTATGTTTTTCGTGGGAACGTTAGGTAGAGCTGTTTGCGGCCAACAGTGACGTAGCGGAGGTGCCGCTAGATGGCGCGCTGAGCGGCATGGGCTGCTGGCAGACCGCGCCACCCGAGCCCTGCGCCGCACCCACCGAGCCACGTGCCAATGGTATTACCAATAACACACAAGCACAGACACCCATATATCACAAACACACACATACGCACACATAATTACGGCTGGTAATTAGAGGATGAAAATTTTAATATGTTATAAATTGGGTGTTCCTTATAAGTGTTGAGTACATGACTTAAAAAGTAAAATGTTATACAATATATATTGTAGGAAATGAGGAACTCTTAAACTTTGTTTTATTCTTGATATTTCGCTTATTTCCATATTTTAGAGTGAAGAAGGTTCAGAAATTATTTGTCGGGTTGAGTATACGCATTTTTAATAAGATACCCGAATCGCTTCTTGGTTTGCCTCTACATCGTTTTAAGAAATATGTTAAAAACGTCCTATTACAAAAGGCATATTATAACGTTGAAGATTATTTAAACGACAAAGATGTTTGGACTTGATTCCAGTGGCACATGAAAGCTAAACACATTGTAACCTACAAAAATTATGTTTAAACGAGTAACCGTCGAGTTTCTTTCTGGTTTCTTCTCAACTTTCCGAAACGGTGGTAAATCTGTTAGGACAGACTACTGACGATTTAAAAGCGCTGTTTAAGTCTACTTGAATAAAGAATATTTTGCTCTTGATAAGTTACCGTTTGCCTGCTATGTCACCTGAAGTAAGTACAGAGTCGTTAGATGCTTGGCACAACTTTGCTTTCATCAGAGATGAATGTGCGAGTGCTTTTCGGATGTTCCACTAATGGATGAAGAGGGTTCCACTGAGTTAGTACGTACTGTGCGGTCTCTAACTCGTCGACGCCCATACATCCGACGCTAATTTCTAAATATGGGCTATATTTAGAAATTTGTCATATTTGATGTCTTGAATCGAACCCAGGTCCTCTTCTAGTTAAGCCAGCGAGGCCGTCAGATACACACAACGACAATTTTAAAAGATAATCCTCGATAATTCAAAATTATTACGAATATTTTGATTTACATACACATAAACTTATTCATTCTATTATTAAGCTTTTCGGTAAAGGAAAAGGTAAGAAATCTGCACATCTCGGGAGCAAAACGCAGCAAGGCTGGTGAGATTTATCTCTAAAAACAGTCTCTCCTATGCGTGAGGAGTCTATACTTTTCTTTAATTGTGTATAATGTGTATTTGTAAAGCTGATAGCTAAAAGTGTTCTTGGAAGCACGAGACAATCTTTAATTTTTTCGGTAATTAGACACCTATCCTGAGGGGCGTACCAGGAAGGAGAAATAATCAGCATATTAGTAATACGCTCATAATTTTAACTGTTTTCAAATTAAATAAGATTTTACAATAAAAGTCAATAACCAAACTACAGTATTCTTTATTTCCACTAAGCTCAATAAACTATCTTGTCAACTGAGTTTACCACCGGTTTGGAATGTAGATACTGAGAAGAATCCGAACAAAAATTCAATAGTTACTCTTTTCTATTAATATTATTATAAACATAGCAATACTATTGCATCACCAATATCCATTGACATTAAATATACAACACAAAAATACAATTATCATTATGACATATTAATAAGACAAAGGTTTTAAATTATAGAAATGTACTTAGTTCTGTAACACAGAGCAGCCCGATTTACCAACACATAACTGGTAGCTAACGTTGATTAAAAACAGAACTGATCTGAATTTGTACCATACATAACATTTTAAAACTTTTTTTACAAATTAGTCAGTGATAAACACCAATGAGAGTGTGTGCCGCCAAATAAAATCAAATCAAATCAAAAATATCTTTATTCAAGTTATATTACAGCACTTTTGACTCGTCAAATTATATTTTTTTCCACACTCTGATTCTAATATACGTCTGATGATGGTACTCAAGAACGGCTTAAAATCTAAAGTTACGAGGGTTCCTTCGCGCCCTGATCCGAGAAGAGCC
>JACTOM010000931.1:5434972-5488307 GCA_015832385.1 Elymnias hypermnestra
TGTCTAACTATTGTAGTTACGTCACTATAACTACTTTTTTACATTTAACAAATTGATAGAAATGCCGATCAAAATCAGACCGTGTTATCCATACCATTTATAAACTTTTATTCAAATAAATAATTTAATATTTAAGACTGTCTCAATGTCTAATGATTACTTTTTGATTTATTGTAATCGGATATTCCATTCAAAAGATATCATGAAATTAAAATAAAAATACACGCCGGCGGCGGCCGCCACGCAGCGTATCGATTAACTAACTCGACGAGAGAGGGGCAGCGCGGGAGAAGGGGGTGCACCATTATGAACTAGGTAGCTGGTCGGCTCCTTACGCAGTGGACGCAAGCGACATTGAATATTTCGAGTTTTTTTAACACATGTTTATGCTTCGCTTAAAAAGTTCTTTTCAGAGCTACTTAGTTTTAGTATTAGGAATCACACTTTTTCATAATATTTGTCAATTCATGGTCGTTTTAATTGTCATGCTTATAACTTAAATATTTGTATCTATTAATGTCTACCCGTGCGAAGCCGGGACGGGCCGCTAGTTCATATATAATGTGAAATCTTAACTCTCTGAATTAAAGCATCTTTCAAAGCAGCATCAGATTTAAAATAGCATTAGCAGACACTTAAAATAATAACGTTATTTATAAATGTATCTTAGATCAAGTAGAATAAGATTCTTTTTTATTAAAAATTGTAATAAATGGCTACAATTGAAACTAAAACAAGACGTACCCACAACACGCCTCATTTGAACTGGAACCTTGGCCTTGTACTCTTACAAACTAACTTTCATATCATGTCTATTCAACACTAATTTGAAGTAGGCTTTACAATAAACTTCGTGTTTTTTTTATAAAAGTAACCAAACGTCACTGCTGAATTAACAAATGCAAACATTAACAGGGGTTGACAACCCCGCCGGAGGAGGCGGGTTATAAGATAGTTAGAAGCGCCTGTTTACGTAAGGCCTCCCGCCGCCGTGAATCCTCAGTCGGATTCATCAGAGACACCAGTGGTGAATGCGAAAGGTGAATGATGAAGGTTCCGCTGGGTTCGAGTGGGTATTGCAAGGCCTTTTTGCTCGCAGACTCCCATTTTCCTGACCCATGAATCGGGGTTTGTGCATAAAAGCATTTCTCATTAAAAAAAAGGGGGGTTAAGAACCAGCGGCCCGAATGCTACTTTTGTTTCGGTCTGGAACAGTGTAGTACGTCTATGCTCTAAGAACCCGAGTTGCTTCGACTTAGTTGCGGGACGTTCCCTTATTGTATTTATCTTCAGTCGGCGAGCTGTGGCGTGAGGCACGGCTGGCTGCAGGCAGTGAGGCCCGTGAGGCCTGGTGTGCGGGCTGCGTAAGGCTGGGCCGCGCGCTCGTGCCCTACAGCGTACGCGTGCTCCCCGGTGGACTGAGCTTCCAGCCTCCGCAGCTAGAGTGAGTAGGATTTGGGTGGAGTTGCCACCTTTGGGTAGGATTTTATAACAAATGTAGTAAGGTGTCCCTGTGTATTTCCCTGTGGTGCTACCTTCGACTTCTTGTTTTCACAGGAATATAAGGAATCCAGTTTTTAGTATGAATCTACGCCGCGAAAGAAATGTGGTCTAAACACTAAATTGCTTCTTTGTACACCTCTTGATAGGTCAGGCGTCTATGTTGCGAAGGGATTACGTATGTCAATCGGACCTATGGGCTTAAAGATTTGTACATATTAAAATCAGGGGTGTGCGAATAATTCGAACTTACTAATTATTCGTTGCGAATCGAATAATTCGAAAGTTTCAGATTAATTCGAAAATTTTCGATTTTTTTTCCGTTTTATGCGTAAACTGTTAGTGAACTTTCAAGTTTTTGCAATTCGGGGTTTCTGTTGTTCTTTCGACTACTTTGTTGCATAATAAATTGCAAATTATAGAAATATAGTTGAGGAAAATGAGTCCCTGGTGAAATTTTTCCGGAATCTCTATCTAGATTTTTTATGTTACCGACAGAGATGAATATATATTGAAAATAAGCAGTAGTATCCAACAACAGTTGTAACCCAGAGAGGGTTATTGATTTTTAAACGTAAAGTATATTATTCGTATGTCGATTTAAATAGAAAGAATTGAAAATTCGAATTATTCGATACGAATTTAGAATCGATTGGTGATATTCAATTCGATTCGAATATTCGCACACCCCTAATTAAAACGTTTTGTTTTCGACCAGAGTGTTTTTGGCTGTTTCTACTACCTTACTAGTTTTTACAGTGTAACCGGAAGAGGGGGAGATTAAATCACTCGAAATATTATGGTACAGGTGGCAAACCTAAAGTAGGGATTATATAAAGACCTATTAACTCATAATCTCGCTGTTCTCGCAGTGTGGTATCTGCTGCGGAGGACGCGCTGAGCGAACGAGAACTACGTGCACACAACGACTTCGCGCAACCAATACGTCTATTAACACTTGAAGTGCCAGACGATGTAAAGCAGTATTTCCACGTGAGTTCTGATGATCATATCCTCAGTCACGGGATTGAGTACTTTTTAATAGCGGAACGTCTTTATGTGATGATATACTTGAAAGGTGCATGCGCAAAAACTTAGTTAGAGATAAACTAACCTCTTATGGTTTCTTCATACCATCGTACCGGAACTCAAATCTTTTATACTTTTTTGATGGTATGATGATTTGCCGAAGCCTCCCAACACTCCAGACTTAGAGAAATTAAAAAAAATGTAATTTACTATCTTTGTCTTGCTGCTAATTGAACCTACTTGCGTTAAAACTCTGCAAAAAAAAAAACAGCGTGCGTACAAAGTACACACGTAAGAAGTGAAACTTCTTTGGCAAAATTATATTTGTCTTGTTTATGTTTATACAAATGTAAAACTTTAGATTTCCGTGATTTAGAGGGAGGGCAAAAGGAAGATATGTTAGAAATTATATTGTCATTAAAATATGAAAAGTGTCGAAAATTAATACAAATAATTTATTAAAATCTCTTAATGTTATTTGTAAATATTAAAACTACCTGACTTAGTATTTAGGCAAAGTAATTAGCATAAAAAACGTTGCACATCTTCGTCATCCCAATCACGCGTTTCATCCGTCAAAATTTCATCCTTACGTGAAGTTTCACTTCAAAAATTTTAAATCACATAAATATTTGATTTTTCATTGGGGTTGTTTTGAAAAGTTTTTCTTTTAAGATGAAAGCGTTTTGTAGGTGGCTGTGATGACTCCGTTGACGCTGAATGTGGGCGAGACATCACCCATAGCCCGATTTCGGCTAAGGGAGCCTGTACCTTCTGCTCGCATATCTTTGGAGGCTATGCTCACTCTGCACACGGATGGTGCACGATATCGCGTACCCCTACGACTCTACAGTGGAAAATTACTATTTGTAAGTATCGTTATAGAACGATTGTCATCCAATACTTTGACAATTTCGTTATGTAAAATTAAAAATTACTTCACTAAAATTTAAAGAATCATCAATTAGGTAAACCCTTAAATAAGCCCAAAACGATTTTCTTAAATTCAATCTTAGCGTGCAAATGTAATGATTAATAAATATATACTTAGCCTTTGAAACTTAGTCGAAATCTCAAAATCCGATTTATTCCAAAGTAAACGATATGTACCGAAACCTCGTAATCGTTTTCCGACCAAAAACGATAAAGCGACACTTCAAAATTTATGTCTTTCAAATTTCCATCAACACATATCCAATACCCGCTCTTAAGTCAGCATAATTAGCATAAGCTAACAAACAAGTGCTGTCATCTAGTCTCTTTAATCAACTTCAATAAACACCACCACTGAGCTTTCGTCTGTCAGTTGGTGAGAATAATGTTCTGACATGCGGATAACTCTCCGAACACACCTTCATGGCATTGTCAGCCAGTATCCTACATCTGAAAGCATTGTGCACCCCTGCCTCCTGAGCTCCTGCTATCACCAACACCAGGTGTAGTGGAAGATGAAGGCGTTGACGACGCGTCGCCAGGGGCAGAAACCGGACTTGACCAATACTCCGATTGACCTGGATGGTCTCACCGGCATAAGCTGGCGGGTATTCTGCCTGTTAGAATGGGCAGAGATAGATGACGGGCATCGTCGATGCCTGAGAAGAATTAGCGTAAGCAAAGAGACACTGCTTCGAAGCCCGCACCCCACAAATTTTGGTTGCAAAAAACACTTGAAGAAAATAAAAACCAATTTAAAATGTGTCTGACTAATACTAGTGATGAAGGGTGTTTACTGCAGAGCAGTGAATACTAGTGAAGTATTACACTAGTTAATATTAGTGAAGTAATTTGACATATTAGTTCCTCCGATTTTAACTGGATTTCATTGTGTATGTATTGTGCAATGAAAGAGGGGTGGCGATTGTCACAATGACTAGCATTAATACTAGTAACTTACTTGTTCGGCATCGACACCTGTATATAGAATAAGAACCATTTCTTTTTTTGTTGCTGGGAAATGCTTTTACACGCTCCGGAAGAAGAAGAAATTGTTCTAATTGGTTGTGTGGGACTCGCTGAGTAACCAGCATACCCTTTAAAACCCAGCGCATTCCTCTTCATCTTTGGATGAGATCACTAGTGGGTCCCAATTCGCATTCTATTCTAGTTACCCAGATGATGCCGAATATAACAGTCTATAGTATACTGAGGGGAATAGTGGAGTGCATACCTGTCCCTATTGCCATCCAGCCTCCTTCGACGTAGAGGGAAGGCATCAGCTACATCCTTCCTTTGCCTCTCATTTGGGTAGCAAAACAAGGCAACTACTCTCCACCCAAACTCAGTGGTGAGCATCACATCGATTTTCCTCTGCAGAGAGGTCGCCTCCGACCAAGAATCTATAAACGAAATAATTATTTTTTAAATCTTCTTTTTCATATGAACAGAAATGGGATTGGACGAATGCGACCGAGGATGCATTGGAGCTGGGCGCCGTCGGGGCGTCGGCAACAAGGCGAGTGGGCGTACGCCTTTACAACCCTGCGCCTGTACGGCTTTGTCTATCTGCACTCGCTGCTCACTTGCCAGGTGGAGCAGCGTCGTTTTCACGCGCTTCACCCGCACCGGTCAGTACTTTTTTTGTACCTATTGGTGCTATCACTGTTTAAAAATGTTTAAAAATATTAGTAAACATTTCCTAATAAACGTGGCAAATGTTAACATTTTTTAACAGTGTTAAAAATGTTTTCATGTTAGATAGAAATGCTTTATTGCACACAAAATTAATAAAACAGATGCTAAAAGTTATAAAATGAAACTATTACTGTATGTGCAAGGGCAGCCTTATTTCTTTAAGCAATCTCTGCCAGGCAACCCTTGTCGAAAATAAAACTAGTTATTAAATATAAAGGTAGTGCATAAATAAAATAAACTATAATAAATACTACGCTACTATTATACAAATACATACACATAATATGATATATATAAAACAAACGTATTACTGTTTTAATAAGTAATGCTCCGTTAGGTAATGTTATTAAACATATCTAAACAAAATTGTTATAAACTGTGAGCCGATGCTATGCTTTCAAGTGTTTTTTTTAGACATTTCTATCAGTGTAAAAAGTAAGTAAGTAGCAGCCCATTAACGTCCCACTGCTGGGCACAGGCCTCCTCACTCCGAGGAGAGAGGGTTTTTAGAGCATAGACCCACCACATTGCTCCACTGCGGATTGGCAGGCATAGTACATAAGTGCGCTCTCTATTCCTTCACTCTCATAGACCGATGTGACGGAAAATCCGACACAATCGAAGACAGATCGGGCGCAGGACCGACGGCTTAACGTGCTCTCCGAGGCACGGGGGTGGATCACACCGCCAACTTCCCAACTTCGGGCAAATATTGAGAAAATTTAATAGAAAACTCAATATTCGTTTTTGAATTAGCCCGACCCGGGACTCGAACCCAGGACCTCATGTCTAGTCGAACATGCTAACCACTAGACCAATGAGGCAGTCCCACTAGACCAATGAGGCAGTCAGTGTAGGAGCACTGAAAACATCTAACAATTTATATATGTATAGTTAACATAAATTCCTTTGTATCCATATTAATCTGTAAGCATTTAGCATACTCGTGCAATCATTACTTTAGTAAGAGCACGTTCATACAAACTCCTAAAGTAATACTTTACCGATTGAGCCAACCCAATTATTGTTCATACGACCGCAGTCGATAAAAGAGAGGTCTTTTATTAAGAATGAGGTAATTTTTTTTTATATTTACAGAATGAAATGGCAAGGTTAATTTATGCGAATTAGTTATATGAAACTTTAAATATTAGACTTTAAAATTACTTTCATTAAAATACACTTAAAAATAAAAAAAAGTCAAAATAGCTGTAATTGTAACCGCTACTTTATAACAGTAACAGATTTCTTTGATATTTTAAAATGTACTCTAATTTTAGTGATAATAAGGTCTGATTTAATTTACAATAATTTCTAATTATCACATTTGAAATGAAATTAAATTAAATTTATCATTATAAGTTTACAATTGCTTATAATTGTTTATTGCTTACAATTGGCTCTTATATAAGATCTAACTGTGTTCCAGGAACCAATTGAAAAATTATTAATTTTTTAGAAAGGAAACACCTATTAACAATCAATTGGCCACCACTTGTCAAAAATTGTTCGCTCAACTATGCAAATGGTTTCAGACTCTTTTTAAATTTACCCACAGGATTGTATTGAGGGTGGTGAGTGGGCGCAGGCGTGGCTGACCGTGGTAGCGCCGGCGCGTGAGGGCTTACTCCGTGGGCGGCTGGTCCTGAACAGCTCGGTCGCTGGTGGTGGTGCAACATTATCCTTACGTGTACTGGGAGGACGCGTACGCTTGTTACCTTTGACTTTACCGCCTGCTGCACCAGTAAGCCACATGATATTTTTTTAAAGTATCATTTATCATTATGTCCCAATCCAGGCCTCCTCACTTTTAGAAGAGTTTTTTTAATGCTGACAAGTTAGCACTTGACTGTGATCTCATCTACTGTTGAACTTATTCTAAAATAGAAGCGCGTTAACGCTTGCTACCAGTCTTCAGAAAAATTAGAAAATGCAGTTTTTCTTAAATTTTCCTAGCCAGGAATATCTCTGTTAGCAAAGCGAGTAACCGCACCATTGCACCAGCGAGTCCTTCAAAAGAAAATATACTTTGAAAGTAAAAAGTAAGTAAGTAGCAGCCCATTGACGTCCCACTGCTGGGCACAGGCCTCCTCACCCGAGAAGCGAGGGTTTTTAGAGCATAGACCTACCACGCTGCTCCACTGCGGATTGGCAGGCATAGTACTCAAGTACACTCTCTATTCCTCAACTCTCATAGTCCGATGTGACGGGAATCCGACACTCGCGGAGAGAGATCAGGCGCAGGACCGACGGCTTAACGTGCTCTCCGAGGCACGGGGCTGGATCACACCGCCAACTTCGCAACTTCGGGCAAATATTGAGAAAATCTAAATAGAAAACTCAATATTGATTTTTGAATTGGCCTAACCCGGGACTAGAACCCAGGACCTCATATCTGTACTCGAACATGCTAACCACTAGACCAATGTGGCAGTTTACTTTGAAAAATGGTGTGAAACTATTTATGATGTAATATCCAATCATAGATTTGGTATAAATGTTTAATATACAGTATCGATACTTAGTAGTATCAGGACTAAGGACATAACAACTTTTTAGTTATGAATAACTTTATATAATATTAGTTATAGGATTTTGCAGTTATTGAAAACAAGCAATAACTCCCATGTTTACTGCGCAGACAGCCAAAGCCAATATGGCGGCGGCCATGGCTCGCATCTGCTGATTTAGTTGCATGGTAGTTTCATAAAATTACAATGTTTTTTTTTGCTTAAACAGTACTGGGGAGTGCATAGCGAGTTACTGTCTGACAGCTCTATGACTCCACAAATGCGTGTCACGGCACTGACGCTGGCGCAGCCTGACCCCGCAATAGAGTTTACGTGAGCAATTTCTTACTAAACCTGAATATTATAATAAAATATATTTATTTATTTATACCCGAAAGATAAGTGAATGTTGTACGAGGAGGAATCAAAAAGTAGCGTGAATAAGATAGATAATATTGATAACATAATTATTTATTTTTCTACATAGTCTTCGAGTCTCTCTACACGCCGTGTTCAGAGCTTTTCCAAGGCTTCAATCTCGTTTAAAAAAAAGTTTTGTCTTGGTCCTGCAAAAAGCTCTTTACGACATACATCACCTCGTTATGGTCTTCGTACCTGTTTTCCCTTAAGTATTCTTTCAATTTGGGTAACAGATAAAAATCGTTAGGCGCCAGATCTGTTGAATAAAGGGGTTGGTCAACCAATTCGGAGCCAGCAACTGCCGACTTGTGCGCGGGTGCGTTGTCGTGATGAAAAAGCACGCCCCTTCGAAGTTTCCTTCTCCTTTTCTCTTTGATGGCATTCCTCAACTTGAGAATTTAAGCTGCGTAATATTGGCCTGAAATAGTGGTTCCATGCTCCAGATAATCAATCAACTATTCTGACACTCAAAACTTTGCCAGCCGATGCCACGGTACAAACCTCTTCAGGGTAGGATTATGGTCGTTTCCATTGCGAAGATTGCTGTTTTGTCTCGGGATCAAAATGATAGATCTTTCGTCCATTATTACGAAACGAGACAAAAAGTTTCAGAATCCTTTTGAAACCTGTCCAACAATATCTTAGAATGATCAAGCTGATGTTGTTTCTGACTGTCGGTTAACATCTTGTGGATACTTTTATCGTACTCAAACATTGTTTCAATGTAGGTTGAATACTTCCATATGAAATACCTATTTCTTGAATTAACTATAGGATGGTAACTCTTCGATCCCTCAATACAATTTTGTCGACTTTCCCAATATTTACTTGGGTGTCTGACGTCGATGGACAGCCGTAGCGATGTTCGTCTTCCGTGCTCATTCTCCCTACTTCAAATTGAAAAGCCCACCTTGCGACAGTGGAATACGGCGGAGCAGGAGTCTGCAACTTTAGGAGAGTTCCTAATGTTGCCTCCAAATCGCAATGAATCTCTTGTGTCCTTAACTTTTTTTACCTCTGGTATTTTTTTCCCCCATTTTCGAGATCACGTTCCGATACGAAGCAAACAAACAAAATCCAGAGAGAATCGAAGATTTTTTCTTTATTTATACTACGAATACGTATCTGAGCTAAGTCTGCCAATATTTTTCTTTCTTACCAAGCTCCTCGTACTTCCCTTGTTGACTCGTCGTCGTTGCTTTAACCGATGGCGGTCCACGGCTGGACATAGGTCTCACGTAATGATGTCCACAAGGCTCGTTCTTTCGCCGCCTGGCTCCAGCGGCTACCAGCGACCCTCTTTTTATCGCCGATGCGGGGTCGCCACCCCAGCACCTTTGGACACCAACCTCCATCGGTCCGTCGGACTATGTGCCTTGCCCATTACCACTTCAGGTTCGCGATTCGTAGGGCTATGTCGGTGACTTTGGTTCTGCTACGGATCCCCTCATTTCTGATTTGATCGCGTAGAGAAACTCCGAGCATAGCCCTCTCCATCGCACGCTGAATGACTTCGTGCTTTCATGTCAGGCCCATAGTCAGCGACCACGTTTCAGAGCCGTAGGTCATCACTGGCAACACGCACTTTGAAGATCTTTGACTTCAGGCACTGAGGGATATCAGACGAAAATATCTGGCATAGTTTCTTGTTGACTCAGCTATGTCATTTTATTGGTTTGTTCTGACTTAGGACAAAAGTTAGGTTTCATTTTACTTTATTTATTTTTATTACAAAGCATATTTTCAAATCAGACGTTCTTAAATGTGATTTCTGCTGTTAACTAAGTTAAATAAGAATCGAATTGATGTCGCCTTACTGTACGCACATTTAAGTGTGCGCAGACGAAGTTGCACACCTCAGCTAGTATATTATATACAATTGATGTACAGATGGGACAGTGTGGAGCATGGAGAGGTGCATGAAGGAAGGTCACGTGTAGCGCGTGTTTATCTTTGGCCAGAAAAGCGCTGTGAGCCTTTGTGTTACTGCGGATTGTCGCTCAACTCAGAAGGTAGGACGTTTTATTTCTTTATTTTATTCAATATGACTGTAATGAACCTGCAGTTTGTGCTATGGTGGCATTCTTTCAAATTATGATTATAATGGTTAATGGATATAGGTTTGCATTTAAGATTTATCAAAAAATTACGCATGATCCGAACGGGGGTACCAAAAGGCCCCATTCATTTATTATAAACTTTATTGTACAAAGTGCAAACGGAGGGCTATAAAGCTATAACGCTTATCAACCATTCTGGTGTAAAAAAATGTGCATTGTAATGCTATAAAATAATAGACATAGACAAAAATAAAAAGAAAATAACAATTAAAGCTAGGTATAATCTATAACTTAAACATAAATTGATAACAAAATAAAGAAATAGTAATAATAAAAGTCAAGGTCATTCAAAGAAATATGTTCTTGAGAAAGTGCTTTTTTACTTGTACTTTGAAAGAATGAAATGAAATTGCTTTATATGTAAATCGGACACAGTCCCCGTTACTTTACATAACGTTGCGATTCTATGAGTCGACTGACATACGCGGCCTTTCAAAAAGAAGAAAACGAAAAAGGTATCGTACATTTGTCTCGCTCTTTCCTTACGATGGTACCGTGTTTGTTAGAGTGAGACAAATTATATGTTATATGGCAGGCTAAAACAAAACGCGCTAATATAAATAATATAGATTTATTTATTGCTGACAGTTTAGCGCTTGACTGTGATCTCACCTGATGGTAAGTGATGATACAGGTCTAAGATGGAAGCGCGAATCTGGTAAGAGGCAATATACACCTAATGGTTTCTACACAGCATCGTACCGGAACACAAAGCTCTTTGTTTGACGGTACCTCTTTGCTGGTAGGATGGCAACTAGCCACGGCCGAAGCCTCCCACAAGTCAATACTCAGACAAATTATAAAATGCAATTTCCAAAATTCGTGCTACCAGGGTTCGAAGCCGGGATGTTGCGTATCAGCTAATTTAAATTCAAAATATCTTTATTCAAGTAGGCCTTTACGGCACTTTTGAATCGTCAAATATCGTTTATTTTTAATATATCATTTCAATGTAAGACCGATGATAATATTAAATGTTACGAAGGTTCCCACAACAAATTCAGTCGGATGTACGTCTTTTTTCTTATCATCATTACAATACATATGTAATTTTAATTTATTCTATATCGTTTATAGCAATTCATTTATTCTTACGTTTTTTTTCTTCTACGTAGTCCTTCAAATACAATAATGATTTCTCAATTACTTTTTATTAATTACCGACAACTTTGTAACTTCTTGTGGGAGTTTGTTATAGAAACATATACAATTAACCTTGAATAAAGTATCAATATTATGTAATCTGCTAGAATTTGCAGCATTTTTTTTAAATTAAACTTCTTTAGACGCATGAGGATAAAATTTTTACGGATGAAACGCGTGATATGAATACGTGATACAAATAACACGTGGCATTTTAATTTGCCACTCGACATTTAATAATTTAATATACTATTTTTCATAAAATATACAAGGAAAATTTTATGTACAAGAACAAAATTTAATTTAATTCATTTGATATTTCAATAAATTATAAATACTAATTTGTCGGCACTTAGTATTTTAACGATGATTAAATTCTATCCGATATATATATAGATATATATATTCCTTTTTAACCGACTTCAAAAAAAGGAGGAGGTTATCAATTCGTCTGTATATTTTTTCTTTTTTTTTTTGTTACTTCATATCTCCCGACTGGACCGATCATCATGATTTTTTTAAAATGAAAGGCTCGTCATAGGGTGCCCATTTTTTTTAAACTAGTTCTGATGATGGCATCCATGAGAAAACCGGATACGTCTTAAATTTGCATTAAGCATGTGCCCGACAAATGGACGAATAACTCAAGATCACGCCAACCGATTTCGAAGATTCTTTTTTTATTAAATAGGATATAACTTCAGGGGTTGATTTGTGATAGTTTGGTAAGGTTCTGGTGATGGAATCTATGACAAAATGAGGGAACTCTTCAATTCTTAGGAGCAAATCAACGATACTCGGCAGAATCTTCTATAAGCTATCCAGATATTCGAGTTGCCTACCGTAACTTCGGTATGGTCAAGTGCTAGTCGTAGTTAAATATGAAGATCAATGGAACTCCTCAACGGCTTACAGTAAGAGTGTGATTTTTGGCAAAATCTATAACTGTCTGTAATCAAATGTCAATGACCTTACGTTTGTTGCTGCATTGCAATATTTGAAAGGTGAATTATGTGTGAAGTGGTGGTATAAGGGTTTCGGGTTCGATCCCGGGTGTGGCGATATTAATGTAAATTTAAAGTTTGAAATAAATAAATAAATAACTTTGCAAAGTTGTTTCATTTAAACGGTGTTATCTCATATAAGAAACGCGTTTTAGGTTAGTTAATTTGTTAGTTTACTTCAGATTCACTAAAAATCAAAAAATAAATAAAAATTTTAACAAATAAAGAACCGCCTTCAAAACAAACTTACAAATACATTAATATGCTCTAAAAAGTAAGAAATAATTGCGTATTATTTTATAGTGTTCTTCGTATATATTTGGAGTCGGTGTCTCTTTAGTATGTATTTTTCCTTCCTTTGATTTTGTAGTTTGTTTAAATTATTAACTGAAAGAATTAGCATGCTGTGACTACCTATAAGTAGGTATACAATTTCAACTAGTATTTAAGATCTTGTCGTTATATCAATATATAATTGAAACCTGTTGGTGTCCTAATAAATCAATAAATAAATAAAAAAATTATGGAATACAACAAGTTTTCTAATATGTATATGCTGTGAACTGTCATTATTTGTCCTGCTCTGAATTTGGGTTTTTTGTTTTGTCATAAAACATATTGATAAACCATTTTCACTTTCGGCAATAAAAAACGGGAAATGGTTTCTTATTTGTACTCGTAGAGAATAATTTAAAGATTAAAGTTTTAAAAAAGGAAAGTTTAGCACATAATTTTTGAGTTTGAACTTCGTTAGAGGGCGCGGCCTGGGTGCGACGCAGTGCGGTTGCAGACAGCGCGACCTTACGTGACGACCTGGCGTTGCTCGCGGCGCGGCTTGAACTCTTTGACCGACAGCGTGCCGAGCTCGATTCCAATTTTACAGTACAAATGGACACCACTGAGGTACTTATTAAAGTGTGTTTTTATCAATGAAACTTTCACATGAACTAGTGTTTTCGTAAATCTGACTTTCTTAATAGGTACCAGTGCCTTATACATGCTCACACAGCCTTACCTCGCATGACAAGTAGCTATAATAATTATAATAACGTAACAAGTTTGATTACAGAAAGCTTAAAACGTGTTGACAGGTGTTGCGAACAGAATCGAGCGGTATGACGTCACTGATGTGGCCGCGTTTGGTGCCAGTGGGGGCGGGACGCGCGCCTCTCACCGCTGTGCAGCGCGCCGTTACACTACGCATCGCGTTACGCAGCACTACGCATACACCTTTGCTACTCCACCCTATGCTCGCTGGGGAACCTGCACCAAACGCCTTGCCCGCCAGGTGCGTACAATCCAAAGGGTGCAAACAGTGTACTTTCACATAAATAAAATCACCCTCTTCGAATTGAGCTTTGATGGCACGTAGATTCTCGTCATAAGTCACGGGATCTAGCAGAGCATCACTGAGTTTGAACAACATTTATGCTCAATTGTTGTTTAAAATTCATCATTGTGTTTTTTAATAAGGGAAATAATCGTGAGGAAACATGAGTATCCCATGAGCAATTCTGGGTTATGTGTAATTTGTAGTGGAGTAGAGTCTATACTCTAGCAACCCCCTTCTGTGTGTGAGGTGGCTTGTCTCCAGTACTGGGGTATTTTTACAGGTATTAAACAGGTTTCTGTAAAATTTGGGTTATTCATGATTCGTCTCTTAAAAGAAAACTTGTTATATAGGCTTAGTCTCATTTAATACTCACAATTGAAAGTGCATGTCGTGTCAAAAGAGGCTATAAACCTTCGTTCTTCGTTTAGCTGATGGCGGCGTTAACTAGATAGTATTTTCACTAACAGGGCGGGTGGCGACCCGGAGGCATGTCCGTCGGGCCGCTGCGTTTGGTCGCCCGACTCGTTCAAACTGGCCAGCTGGCGAGTGCTGCGCGGCGCGGCCGAACCCTGGAGTGGGGCGCCACCCTCTGCGCGCAACGACTCTGCAACCGCATTGCCGCCGCTGCTACTCGCACCACACACTGAAGTCGAAATTGGCGTTCGATTTGCGCCTAAAGATGCCGGCATATTCGCCGCCTTCCTCTACTTACGGTGAGCGAGCTTTGCGTATACAGATCATTATTATTCTGTAATCTTTAACGCTTGACTCTAATGGTTTGTATGCACCATTGAATCAGAAAAGTATTTTTGATTGCAGCGGATTTTCAGAAAGGTTTCCAAATAGTCCAGTATTTCAAATAATTCGATTAAATCACCATAACTAATAATTGCGTGAACGGGACCGTCACGTTTTAATCTCCTATGGATGTCGTTTAAATTCGTTCACTACCAAATATGGTATTAATATCCTTTACTATCAAAAATACGAATTTCGAAGGTGACAATGAATTTGCAGGAATAACTTGACCATCGTGGAGGGCGTGCCGCTGTGGGGCGAAGCGGAGCAGCCGAGCTTCTCGATCGCGGGCCGTCACGCCGGTTCCTTGGCGCCGCTGGCGCTGGAGGTGCAGCGCTGCGGCGGGCGCGCCGAGTGGCGGCGGGTGGCGGCGCGCAACGCGGGCCGCGTGTGGGTGTCTCTGTCGCGCTGGCGGGTGGCCGGCAGCCGCTGCGCCGCGCGCGGTTTCTCGCTGCGTCCGTGCGCGCCGCTCTCGCTGCCACCCAACGCCTCCGCGCCGCTGCACCTCGCCTTCGCGCCCGACTACTCGCTCTCGCGGGTCACGGCCACCTTGCGGCTGCACACCGACCGAGGTAGGGCGCACATAAGTCGTTAAAGTTCTCAGCACCCTTACATTTTTTTATTCATGGTCATCTGGACTGGAATTTACAGGTCCGGCGGAGTTTTTACTGGTGGCTACAGTGCCCGCCAAGCTGCTCGCCGAGTGCGCGGCGTCCGCCCCGCGCCCGCCTTGGGACTCCGCGCTGCGCTCCGCCGGAGCTGCGCTCGCTTTCCTCACGTTGGCAGTCGTCCTCGGCGCCGCCGCGCTCGACGCCGAACGCCTGCTGAGACGCGCGCGCGCTTCTCGCGCCCAAACGGCTCCCCGCGCTCCCCTGGATCTGCGCGCGCTCGCAACGCCCGCCGCGCCGCCGCCGCCCCCCGTCCGTGTCCCGCAGCGGCGGCGCCGAGCCGCGCGTCGCCCGCCGCCCGCGCTAGACCCGCGCGCCGAACGCCGCGCCTTCGAACGGTGGCGGGCCGAAGTGTTGCGCCGCGACGAGGACTCCTCGCGCTCCAGCGACGACGACGATCCCGCCCGCGACGACACGTGCGACTCGCGCCCGCCAACTCCGCCCCAGGAGGCTCGCACACCACGAGGCAGCCCACTCGCCCCCGACGAGGTCGGCTCCTCGGCGTCCGAGGCGTCGTCGCCCGCCGACGACCGAGACGACGAGCCGTACGGCGGCGACGTCGAACCCGACCCGCGCGACGACTCGCCAGCCGACGGCTCCGACGCTACGCCCGTCGTCGAACCCGCCGCGCGACCTCTCGCTCGCTCCTCCCCCGCCGACCGGGTTCGAACCGTGCGCCCGCGACTCGATTCGGCCGACGTCGCGCGACGAACGGAGCGTCTTCGCGGGGAACCGGAGCGCCGCAGTGCACCCGCCCGGCCGGTCGTCAGGAAGGAGCGAGTCAACAAAAGGCGCAGCGAACGCGCCGTGCGCACTCCGCCGCCACGATCCCCCGCACCCGCGCCCGCTCCCGTCGTCGAAAGCGGCGAATCGCGCGGTGCGGTGCGCTGGGGAGAGTCGTGGAGCTCGGTGGTGGCGGCGCGCGGCAATTCAGGCGCCACGCTGGCGCCCATCGGGTCGGACGTGCGGCGCCGCGAGCCCGAGCGAGCGCCCGACAACTCCCTGTTCTATTTCAACGGCACCGCGGCAGACACCGCGCGCGCCGACACTGATTTCGCGTGGCATCCACCTGCATCGCCGGAGCGGCAGCAGTACGTTCCGCCGGTGACCCGGGACTACCTCGGTAAGCTATTCTTTATTACTGACAGGTTGCCGCTTCTCATAAGTAGTTTATAGTACAAACAAAAATGATATTGGGTATCGTAGTGGAACGCAATATTTTTATTCTTAAAATTGTAGCTAAAGATATAAATAAATCTTTGCTAAGAGAATGACCGAATGTGCCGACCAGTCAGCTAGAAATTTGCCGATATTTGCTTCGCTGGGTATGAAAATGAACAACAGGTTCTGTAATATCCGACGTAACGAATGCTATTGTTCCTCCAGAGGAAGCGCGTTCGATGACCCGCGGAGCAATATTTGGGGTGGCTTCGTCACCGTGGGGAGCTTGGGACGGTTGGCCGGCGCCAGTGCGGCCGCCGCCTGGCTTCGCGCCGACGACGACTCCTGCGGCGCGACCGTTCGACCCATTCCGTTCCTTGGCTTCCATCTGGGCACCCGCCCCTAGTGACTGGCGAGCGGCACCCGGTGCTCCTCCAGCACCCGCCGTGCCACCCGCCGAGCCCGACGATCGCGACGACAGACTATAAAGTACACCTGAAAATGAACCTGATCTGGAACGTTCAACCGGCGCGACACGAAATTACATTTATTTATTTTATAATCAACTCTTAAATTTATCGTGTACTTATTATAATCTGCATTACTAAATCAGAAGTGCATACAGTGATCATATGCCCAACTAACTCCTTTCAAAATGGTTTTTTTTTTGAGGACAAATACTTTGTGTCGACATTTACCAATAAGATGAACCCGTTAATTTCCTAGTGATCACATGACCTTCAAACTACGTTAAACGTAGGTCATCAAATGTTACATTACGTAGACGACTTAATTATGACTTTATTTATTTATAGGAATATTACATAGTCTTAAGTCAAGTATGAAATAATTTTCTTGACATGTCATTTTGACGCAAACGTGTTCACTGGGTTATCCTTCACTGATGTTGATTGTCAATGAAAAGAACAAATAAATTGAACTGAAAATTAACTTTAATAAAGCGATGTTCAAAGTTACTTAACTGTTACTCACTTGTTGAAGTGTTAAAACCAGCGGCGGCATGCTAGTCAAAGTCTCTCGCCGCCGCAATTTTCTTACTCACGATCATGAGTCAAATAAATAGTTTAATATTAAGTTTTAAGTCCTTTTGCAACGAGAGTGATTACTAAAAAAAACGATCAACGTTACCGCTTTCTTACCTGTTTTGTTACGTGAGATCTGAACTAAAACATTGAAATACTGAAAATGGTTTTTATTTTATTCCAAACCTTTAGTTATAACCCCTTATCAGAAAAGAAGTAAAAAAATCTTTCAACCTTGCAGTTCACACATAGAAGTGAAACTTCAAAAAATTTGGTTTCAAGATAATGAAAAGCATTTATTTGTTCAAATTGTATTGAAAGTAATGTCCAATTTACTAAAATTCCCTAAAGCGTCATATAGTAAGTCGACCCCTTATCTATAGAAAGAGTCCCCTTAACAGACCCCTAAATTTACATAGAGACCCTTAGCTATAGAAATAAGGAACATTGTTTAATGCATCCTATCTTAATTATCCCACGTTAAAACTTAAATGCACGCAAATGACGGTCTTTAAGATTAGATTTAACTATGTAATAATCATAAATAGATTCTTTATCTATAAGCTCAAATGGTGCCAAATTCACCAAGACCAGATTAAAATGGACATTTTGGCATCAAAAAGGCAATCAAAAGATTTTAAACAGTTTTGGAGAGAAACGAGCAAGTTGAATCTTAAGCCGAGCCAACCTGTGAGCGTGGGAGATTGTGATACACCTGAGGGTATAGCAAATCTCTTTAGAGAGCAATTCAGAGTGCCCTCCCCTCTAGGTTTGTCGCAAGAGTTATTTGACGCTGAGATTTGTTCTGACAAAAAGGTTTTAAGTTTTTCGAGTAAACAGGTTGCAGATGTGATACGAAATATGAGGAGAGGCAAATCGCCTGGTCATGACAGTCTGAGCGTCGAACACCTCAAATACGCTGGTGCTCACTTACCCATAGTTTTGTCTACTTTTTACTCCTTGTGTATGAGACACGCTTATCTGCCACCTGACCTAATGAAAACCATAGTCGTGCCTATTGTTAAAAATAAAACTGGTGATATTTCGGACAAGACAAACTATAGGCCTATCTCGCTAGCTACCATTGTCGCTAAGGTATTGGACAGTCTGCTTGATAAAGTGATGGCTGAACATCTGCATATACACGACGCACAGTTCGGGTTTCGGCCTGAACTTTCTACTGAGAGTGCCATATTTAGTTTAAAGCAGACTGTACAGTACTATACTGACAAAGCCACGCCAGTGTATGCTTGCTTCCTTGATCTGAGTAAAGCCTTCGACCGTGTAAATTATGATTTATTGTGGCAAAAGATGAAGGAGGCAAACATACCACCGGAAATAATCTCCATAATGCGGTACTGGTATGCCAATCAGATTAATACCATCCGCTTGGGAAACACGCAGTCTTTGCCGTTCAAATTGGAGTGTGGGGTAAGGCAGGGTGGGCTGACATCACCTAAACTGTTTAACCTCTACATTAATAACTTAATTGTTGGGTTAAGTAAAATGCGTACGGGCTGCTGGATGGATAATGTCAGTGTGAACAGTGTTAGCTACGCCGATGATATGGTGCTATTGGGTCCCTCGGCAGGATCGATTAGAGAGCTACTCAAATACAGTGAAGATTATGCAACCACTCACGGTCTTGTGTATAATGTCAAAAAAAGTGTGTACATGATCTTTAAGGCCCCTGGGAAGAAATGTGACCTTACCTCGACAATTAAACTGAATGGCGAAAAGCTGAAAAAAGTTGACGAATTTAAATACCTAGGTCATGTTCTTACCGAGGACCTTAAAGATAATAGAGACATTGAACGAGAGCGTAGAGCTCTGGCGGTGCGATGCAATATGCTGGTGTACAGATTTGCCCGATGCAGTGAGGAAGTTAAAATTATACTATTTAAGGCTTACTGCCAGTCCCTCTACTCGGGCGGTCTGTGGGCTAGCTATACGCGAGAATCGATGGATGCTCTTCGTGTGCAATATAACAATGGTTTCAGAATGCTGTTGGGACTACCGCGGTTTTGCAGTGCGTCTGGCATGTTTGCCGTCCTCCATACAAATGATTTTCATTGTCTAAGAAGAAAAAGGGTAACGGCACTGCTAGACAGAATATGTTCTAGTAACAACAGCATTCTGGAAACATCGGACAAAATGAACACACAATTGTATAAACATTGTGTCCGAATTATATTAGATTTTAGATTTAAGAACTAACAACTGGACCTTGATGTCTTTAATAAAGATTATTATTATTATTATAAATATCTACGCGATAATATACTTTATGCAGTGTAGATATTACATAACCAATCTACAGATTAGATGCATTAAGTGATGCAGATGTGATCCTAGGACACAAACCATGCTTAAAAGTAGCAGGTCCCTATTAAAAAAAATCGTATTTACTAACAGCTCTACAGGTTTGGGGTTAATTCCATTGATAAGAATCTGATATCTAAATCACGCCAAGCGTGAAACTTTACGTCGTAGTACATTTAGCCCTCATACAATCCATAATCACACATTGTATATCTATTTGAGGTGTTGGGGCCAAAACTAAAAATCTTCAATTAGAAACAGCTCAACACAGTTAAAAGTCACGCTTTATATAATATAAAGAGGAAAGATTTGTATTTTTCTATGTAACGAATAAACTGAAAAGGTACTGGACCGATTTTAATAATTATTTTTTCATTAGAAAGCTACATTATCACAGTAACATAGGCTATATTTAGTACTAGATTACTATAGAAATCTTTAGAAATTCCTATTAAAACCAACCGAAGGTGTAAAAAAAATTAGCCATAAAATGCCTTCATCGCATACGGTGTGAAAAGTATTAATGATAGTACAAAAAAATGTTCGACAATATTGTAGAATATATCAATATCTACAAAAAACTCCGCGAGACCATATATCTAACTATTGTAGTTACGCCACTATAACTACTTTTTACATTTAATAAATTGATAGAAATGCCGATCAAACTCATACCGTGTTATCCATTTATAAATTCTTATCCAAATAAATAATTTAATACTCAAGACTGTCTCATTACCTAATGATTACTTTTTGAATTATTGAAATCGGATATTACATTCAAAAGATATCATGAAATAAAAATATTAACTCGACGAGAGAGGGGCAGTGCGGGAGAAGGGGGTGAACCATTATGAACTAGATAGCCGGTCGGCTCCTTACGCAGTGGACGCAAGCGACATTTAATATTTCATTTTTATGCTTCACTTAAAAAGTTCTTTTCAGAGCTACTTAGATTTAGTATTAGGAATACCACTATTTCATAATATTTGTCAATTCATGGTCGTTTTAATCACCATGCTTATAACTTAAATATGTGTACCAATTTGTCTACCCGTGCGAAGTCGGGACGGGCCGCTAGTGCTTTATAAAAATCATAGGTTTTCTACTACTTAGGTCTACAAAGATAGTACATTATTTTCGGTAAGAAATATTTACCTCCTAAATGTCATTCTAAGGAAACATAAATCTTTACCCTTCCTGCCCGAGTCTGCAAAGAAGAAAAGCAAGTGTAGCCCAAACAAATATATCCCGAACTTCCTTTGCCAGAAGCCAATATTTCCATCAATCCAGTGAAATTTACAATTCAACAAAAAAATTAATATCTCTCACTCATTTCAAGTGACCTAGGTCTCATCTAATGATGCCCACTGTGCCCGATCCTATGCCGCCTGGCTCCGGCGACCCTCCTTATGTCGTCGCTCCACCTTGTGGGGGGTTTGCTTACACTACGCCTTTCGGTGCGAGATCGCCATTCCAGCACCTCTGAACCCCAACGTCCATCGTTTCGTGGGACTATGTGCCCAGCTTCGTGATTCTGAGGGCTGTGTCGGTGACTATGGTTCTACAACGGATTTCCTCATTTCTGATTTGATCGCGTGGAGAAACTCCAAGCATAGCCCTCTCCATCGCATGAGCTTTCGAATGAGGCCCATAGTCAGCGACTACGTTTCCGATCCGTAGGTGATCACTGGCAACACGCACTGTTCGAAGACTTTGGTCTTCTGACACTGAGAATCATTGGAGGAAAAGATCTTACATAGCTTTCCAGATGGTTGCACACATGAAATATCATGACTCATTGTCACGTTCCGCCTTCGTCGAGTGGAACAATCGGTAGAGAGGCGCAATCGACCTAATTCCATTGTTTTTACTAAACATATGAAGGTGGGTCTGGCTAATCTATAAGACTAGATTAATTGTGACATGATACTTTTATAGATAGACATATAATTGGGCAGATATTTGATAAATATATATTTTAACTTCCATTGGTTACCTTGTTCATCAGAAAACGAAATAAAACAGAAGTTGATGTTATTTTAATTTATTGAGCTAAAAACCATCATTAGCTTTTTCATTTATATATTCCTGATGCAAGAAAGTCAGCCATCTTGAAGGACTTTGCTTCAAATATGTTTCTATAAATAGGAATATCACAATTTGTCCAGAATTTAATAGCAAGACAGAAAAGCTGCATCTATACTCCTCAGTATCTGTATTTTGTGGAGTAGTCCTTCGGTGATACCACAAGACCGCGTCCCTTACGTGCACCACGGTACACAGTCTCTATAATGTCTATCATTTCTTGCTTATCTTCTAGGGGCCAGTTGATTTTGTTATTGTTACCGGTACCCAAATCAATCATGATGTGTTTGTTGCGAAAGAAGAACATCACAGTGCAGGGATCATACAACTCATACCTGCAAGTAATCAATGCATGCTTGAAAATTGGAATATCTGTTTGAAATTTCATATTAATTTTACACAACATAAGTATTAAAGTAAATAAGGTACTTATATATTTAAATTTATTGAAATCTCCAATGAAAAATGCCACATGTTTTTTGTCAATATTAGAAATTATTTATTAAATTTTGCTTTTGTATTTAAAATTTAGAAAAAAAAAATATGAAATATTTTTATTTTATATTTTAAATACAATATATATAAATGACGAGAAGCCAATAAAAATGTCACATGTTATTTGGAAATACCTAACCTTCAAACAAATTAGCATAAAAAATGCTGCCCACCTATGTGACGGTAATCACACATTTAATCAGTATTGCGCGTTCGTAGATTTAGAAAAGGCCTATGATCGAGTGGTGAGGAATGAGCTGTGCTCAACGTTATCTACGTATGGGGTGAGCGGTAGTCTGATTCAAGCATTGAAGTCTCTCTATGAGGGTTCTAGTGCCTGTGTCAGAATAAACGGAGCGTACACGGAGTGGTTTCCTGTCGAAAGAGGTGTTCGACAGGGATGTGTTGCGTCACCATGGCTGTTCAACCTTTTCATGGATAAATGTTTGACAGATTTAAAAGAATGTATGTATGGGTTAAGAATGAATGAATTACTCATCAAATGTTTACTCTACGCTGATGATCAAGTAATACTTGCGTCATCCGCTAACGAGCTTCAGGAGATGCTAAATATTATGAATGAAGCTTTGAAAGGGAAAGGAATGAAAGTGAATGTAAACAAAACGAAAGTTATGCTTTTTGAACGAGATGAATCTATGATGAATGGCAATATTTTGATAGATGGGGAACAAGTGGAAGAGGTGAAAGAATTTGTATACTTGGGATCTAAATTTACAAAAGATGGAACATGTGAAAGTGATATCGAAAGGAGAGTGAATGCAGGGAATATGGTAAATGGTGCTCTGCATGCTTTTATGAATAGCCAGATGGTGTCTCAAAGGGCTAGACTGGCAGTGCATGCTGGAGTGTTGGTGCCAACACTTATGTATGGTAGTGAAAGTTGGGTATGGCAGAAGAATCACAAAAGTAAAATAAATGCGGTAGAGATGAGAGCGTTGAGAAGCATGAGTGGATTAAAACTGAGTGACAGAGTGAGAAATAGTGTGATAAGAGAACGTTGTGGTATAAAAGAAGACGTAGTGACTAAAATTGAGAAAGGTATGCTTAGATGGTTTGGGCATGTAGAGAGAATGAATGAAAGGAGACTGACAAAAAGGATTTATGAGTCAAGAGTGAATGCGAAAGTTGGAAGGGGAAGACCAAGGCGAACGTTCCTGGACCAAATCCAGGACATTTTAAATAACGGCCAGGTCAAGAGTACTCTAAACCGACGAACTTGTATGAAAGGTTTAATGAGATTGAAAGAAGCGAAGGAGATATGCAAGGATCGTGGCAAGTGGAAGGATGTTGTCTCTGCCTACCCCTATGGGAATGAGGCGTGATGCTATGTATGTATGTATGTAATCAGTAAAATATTTACCCTCATGCTCCAAAGAAGTTTCGCTTCAATAAAATTACAAATTCTTTATTCTCAAGTAATTTTATTTGTCACTAGTGTTCTGTTGCAAGTACTCCATAGTCTGATAAGAGAGCTATTGGTCCTGGATTTAATTTGTTGTAGAACAAATTTAGGAAATAGCATTTTCTAATTTGTCTAACTGGACTTGTGGGAGGTTTTGTTTGTGACCCTTCACCCTTCCAGCAAAGAGAGAGTAACTTATCCTTCACTATCAATTTCTACCAGGCAAACTTAGAGCTAACAAGCTAATATTAATAAATAAGCATGGCATGTACAAGATTTCAATCAATGTTTTGATCTTATTATTTTTTGATTAGTATTATTATAATCTCTAAAATTATTTAACACAACAACCAAAATTTGATAGGGATGAAAAAGTAAAAAAATATTGGGAAAGCCAATGTTTTGGGATATAAAAAGCTAAAATATTTAGAATGTTTTTAAATACTGTAGATGTTTGAGAACTAATTTAAAGGAAGTTATAGACAATATAACAGAAGAATATTTATTTATCAAAAAATGATGAATAAATGTATTTGGTAATAATAATGTAAATTAATTTTAATTTACTAAGATGTTCAAATAACTGAAATTTTTCAGAACATGCATATGCAATTGAGCCTTACATTTTATTGAAGTCTGGAACCTCTGTGATATCCACTAAATAAATTACTGCAAAATTCTTTACTTTTTCTGCAATACTATAAAGTACTTCATCCATTTTCATACATGTTGGGTCCCAGTCATGACCAAATCTAATGACCTGAAAATAAAAAAGGATAATGAGTAAGAAAGAAAGAAATGTGTAGTATATGAGGGAAAGCTTTCCAGTATAGTTGTAGACTTCACTTTCTCCATTATGCAATTATTTGAAAGAAAGCATCATAACAATAAATGAGTAAAGCAGCATTTAGAAATATATAGGAAAAATATGAACTAACAGTGAAAATTTAAAAAATAACTCACAACTACTCTGTCTTCCTCAGATAAAATGGCTTGATCCACCTGCCAGCCATTGTGTAAATGTCCTAACATATAACTCATTGTGCTAAAATGTTATATCACTCACAGTTAAAAACTTTTTGCAAAATAAATGATAAAACTTAAATTGTTTATTTCACTGAAACAATATACATGAAACGATTTTCAGGGTTGTAATGTTTCAATCATCTTGAATTTTATCATAAGTATGGTATTCTATTTCCTGTATTTATAAATAAATGGACTAAAATAACAAGATGAAAATACATTAGTAAAATTATCAGCTATCATAAAATTCTGATATAACGTCGTGCTTATTTAGAGTTCAGCGAATTTCTCTGACATTTACAATTTCGTTCAAAATCCGATTACGCCTTTACTTTATAATCTGTATTAAACTTTCGATCCTGGTATACATTAGTCTGTGGAAAACTTTTATTGTTAAATATAACTTTAATTAAATTCAGTACTTACGATCTTACTTAATTTTAGATCATATTTTTATAAAACATTATACTATTATAGTTATAGTAATTTTCATGATATTGTTATTTAAATAAAAAAAAAGCTAAAAAGTAATTGAAATAAACAAGGTTTGATTATTTGTACCAAATTGTTGGCAATGCCATCTCTAAGCTGTGGTTTTTTTGAAATAGAATTTAAGAGATTTTAATGTAATTCTTTAAGTGATTTCGTTCGAAATTTCTTTTCGCGTCCATTATTTTTAATTACACTATATATTAGAAAATGTTAATCGTTTCACTACCTGTTTTTCACGTAGTTCTGGATGCCTTTTTCATAAAATAAAGCTGGCTTAACTAAAAAGTAATACAAATAAACAAGCTTTGATTAAGTAAGGTAAGTAGCAGCCCATTAACGTCCCACTGCTGGGAACAGGCCTCCTCGCTCATGTGAAAGAGGGTTTTTAGAGCATAGACCCACCACGCTGCTCCACTGCGGATTGGCAGGCATAGTACACAAGTGCACTCTCTATTCCTTCACTCTCATAGTCCGACATGACGGCAATCCGACACGACCGGAGAGAGAGATCAGGCGCAGGACCGACGGCTTAACGTGCTCTCCGAGGCACGGGGGTGAATCACACCGCCAACTTCCCAACTTCGGGCAAATATTGAGAAAATCTTAATAGAAAACTCAATATCGATTTCGAACTGGCCCGACCCGGGACTCGAACCCAGGACCTCATGTCTGTAGTCGAACATGCTAACCACTAGACCAATGAGCTTTGATTATTTGTACCAAATTGTTTACAATACCATCTCTAATCTGTGGTTTTTCTGAAATAGAATTTAAGAGATTTTAATGTAATTCTTTAAGTGATTTCGTTCGAAATTTCTTGTCGCGTTCATTATTTTTAATTACAATATATATTAGAAAATGTTAATCGTTTCACTACCTGTTCTTCACGTAGTTCTGGATGCCTTTTTCATAAAATAAAGCTGGCTTAACTTACTGTTTATAACATCAGCTACCTGCCAGTGAACATCGCGTCAACATCGGTCCAGTTGGTTCAAAGGTTCGCCAGACACATTGACACAAAATAAGCCTTTTTGTTTATTTTTGAAAAAGTTGTTAAATTCAAATTACATACAATTACACCAAACGTGTATACACATAATATTACGCTTATGCGAATGTTACTTTTATAAATGATTTTTTAGTTGCGCTGTACACTGATACAGTATTGAATGAGATTGCGCCGTAACGTTCGTTTATATAACGCTCCTTCGTGTAAAGGCTGTTGTCGCTTAAGCGACGAGCGAAAGAATTATATTCTCTGATATATTGTTATGATTTATTTATTGTTACATTAGGTTTAAAGACATTTATTCTCAAAAGAATACAGAATTCACTTAATGAGAAATTAACAAATAAACAATAAAAGTATATGTACGTTATGTGTGATACAGAGCAAATCTTAAAAGTAGGTTATTTAAACATTCAGATATTTAAATGGCGTGTTTACCAAGCATTTTGACAATGTGTTAAGTTTTTTCTTAAATGCTGTAAACGATTTCTCACAGAAAATGTCTTTCGGTAGGTTGTTATATAGTAGTGCTCCCTCAACCTGTATAGTTTTACTGCCATATTTAGTTCTCGTTTTCGGTAACCATAATTTATATCTATTTCTTGTATTTAAATGGGAAATTGTTTTAAAAGTAATTTGGGTATGTATAGCTTCGGTATTTTCGTAATTAACATTTACATTATTGACAATAATCTATACATTATTATAATTGTATATATTGTGAATGTTATTACTTTATGAATATAGAAAAAAAATCGTGTTATTTCGTTTTATTAACTTCGCCTTGATGGCTATTTGTTTTCACTTGTGTTATTCTGTTAAGCACAACTATTATTTGGAAGAACGAAAATATATTTTATAATTTGTTTAAGCTTGGACCAGTGGGAGGCTTCGACTATGGGTAGAAACTATTAAACAGTAAATTATTTCTTATCACTTTAGAGCGTTACAGTCTTTGTTTGTATCTATTCTTACCATCAAGTGAGATTACAGTCAAGTACAACCGTACACACCATGCAACCATATTTACTTTTCTTGGCGACAGGTTAGCGCTTGACTGTGATCAGACCTGATGGTAAGTGATGATGCAATCTGGTAAGAGGTAATTTACTTCTTATTGTTTCTACACAGCATTATTGAACACAATGACTTGCTTGGCGGTAATCTCTCTAAGTAACTAACTACGGTCGAGGCTTCCCACCAGTCCAGACTCAGACAAAGTAGGAAGTCCAAATTCCTTAATTCGTTCAACCCGGGACCTCTGCTAGCAAGCAAAGCGAGTACTCGCAGCACTGCGCAAGTGAGGCCATTAAAACATTGTAGCTTCAATGCTGATTCCTAGTGATATAATCAACCTCTAAAAGGAGTCAGGGTTGCGGTGGTGTTTCCTTAACAGTTATTTTTGTGTGTTTGTTTATGTAGAACGGATTACAGGGTCACAGGAAACGAAGCAGTAGCACGCTACGTTAAAAGATATACCTATACACTGGGTACAAAATCCACTTGTATTGTTTATCGTCAATTCGCAGCGTGTGTTTACAGAGTGCAAGGTGGGGCGTGCTGGCACAACGCCACCGAATCGCGGTCGCTTACCAAAACATGCAGAATTTCTTAGTAAAAAGTTTAACGAGTACACAAACGCGCCTACGTACAGTTTAATTGCGTTGGTTGTTTTCATTATATCCAACCCTTGTACGTAGTTTCGTGATTTAATTATTAAAATACCGTCAGTCACGCTTTTCTGCTGCGTCAGTGCATCCTTTAGTTGATGTGATCGTATGTCGTGCTGGACTGTTGGATAAGTCAATAAATATCGCTGTGTAAATATGAGGTGAGTAATTAAACATTTAAAGATTCTCTCATCTTTTAAGGAAATGTACACACAGAGTCGTTTTATATTGTTAAAAAACAGCTAGCTAACCGGTGGCGTAGTTTTCCTTCCAGTCTATGTGTATTTAAATCTTAAAAGGGCAATTTAATATTCGACAGTCTTAGTATTTTTTTGTTCAAGAATTGACCAAGAAGTGAATTGAGAAAATGGACTGGGTCACACAAATCTTGGGAGAAAATGCACTTTCGCTTGAATTTCACCGCAGAAGTAAATGTGGAACCAGTGTTCCTTCTAATTAATCGCCAGACTCGTTTATGTAGTATGGAGTATAAAAAAATGGGGTGTGGCTGTGTTATGGACATGGCCGTTTGTTATACGTGAATAGGTCTCGTAAAGGGTAATAGTTACTATATAAAATATTATTGTTAATGGTATAATAAATTCTTTCATCCTTTAGTTATCCAGTGGTGTAATTGAATTTCAAGTGGAGGTGATAGATTTGTAGTTACAACACTAAACTGTATCCTCCGATTTTTTTATCATTCGTTTTCTTTTGCGTCTCCTCTATGGGTGCGATTTTAAAGACGTATTCACGTCAAAAATCCATGTATTTTGTTACGTACGGAAGGGCGTCACACCGTTTTACATGTATTTTTATTATATCCGTCGCTGCGTGAATAATAAAAGATAACTAACACAGACAAATATGGGATAGTAGAACAACTTCAATAGTTACTAATAGGTGGGCACTTTGAATCCAAATTTCATAAATTCGTCATTCAAATAGGCACTTACACTTTTGAATCGCCAAATATTGTTTTCATTTTATTTCTAAGGGTGACTTGAGAACGACTTAGAATCTTGACTTATATTGAGATTAGAGCAATATATTCACTTGTACGTGTTTTTTGTCGTCCAATCCTTCAAATTATAGTTCGATATTTTAATTAGCTTTTGTTTTAACAAAATTTATTAAATAAAAACTCTAGAATTATTTCCGAGTGTTTTCTATAGAAACGTTATCATTTTATGCAATTAAATGGAAGAATGATTGAGTGGATAAGGAAAATGGTAAGTAGCAGCCTATTAACGTACCATTGCTGAAAACAGGCCTCCTCACTGATTTGGGAGAGGTTTTTTAGAGTATAGACCCACTACGCTGTTCCACTGCAGTTTGGCAGGGATTACACAAGGGCACTCTTTTAGTCCGATGTGACGGAATCCGATACGACCGGAGAAAGATCAGACGTAAGAGCGACGGCTTAACGTTGCTCTCCGAGGCACGGGGATGGATCACACCGCCAGCTTTCCAACTTCAGGCAAATATTGAGAAAATGGTTTTTGAATTGGCCCAGCCTGGGGACTCGAACCCAGGACCTCATGTCTGTAGTCGAACATGCTAAACCCTAGACCAAAGAGTTAATAGTGTTAATTAATGTATTTGTAAAGTGTTGAAGAGATATAGTGTGTAGCGATACCGCGGGCAGTATGGACGCCGTGTATCCGGCGGCGGCGTCTGCACTGGAGCGAGGCCGCCGTCGGCGCAGAGCGTGTCCTCGCCAACGGCATCACACCGTTCCAGTCACCTTCGCAGAGATCAAGGTTATTTTATTTTACGTTAAATTTAAATACGCAGTCTCTTAAACGATTAACAATTTAGCAATGTCAAAGTAAAGGTGAAATATCCCTAATAATAGATTTTAAAACGAGTAAATATACAGTCGCACGGTAGTTGAAATTCCACCATAATTAATTGAAATTATAGGTTCAATATCGATATTTAGTTTTCTATTGGCGGTGTAACCCTTCCTCGTGCCTCGAAGAGCACGTTAAGCTTATCGGTCCTATGCTTGATCTCTCTCCGGTCGTGTCGGATTGCCGTCACGTGGGACTATAAAAGTAAATGAATAGAGAGTACACTTGTGTACTATGGCTGCCAATCCGCAGTGGAGCATCGTGGTGGATCTATGATCTAAAACCCTCTCTCATATGAGTTTAGGAGGCCTGTGCCCAGCAGTGGGACGTTAATGTGCTGCTACTTGCTTATTTTTATAGGTTCAATTGTTAAAGACTATAACAAAAAAATATAACTCCAGCGCCTATCAGCTCATCGAACCCAATAATCAAAAAAAAGTTACAACGTGCGTACAAAGTACACATGTAACATGATTATGTTAGGAATTTAATTGTTATTAAAACGTCAAAAGTGTCGAAAACTAATACAAGTAATTTATTAATGAAATTTTGTTTTTGAATTTCAAATTTAGAAAAGGATTTATGAAATATTTTTATTTTATGTTTTAGTATATTAAATAGCGAATGGCAAATTAAAATGCCACATGATATTTGTAAATATTAAAACTACCTAATCTTCAAACAAATAAGCATAAATTTGAAGTAGAAAATGAATAAAATTTGCAGGAGGTGGATGAGGAGTTGCTGGATGCAGCAAATAATGAAGCATGTGATGCCAGTGCTGGTACCAGTGCTGGAGTGGAGGACCGCAGACGCCGCCCTGATGTCCTTGAAGAAGGGCTAATAGTAACACAATCCTCGAGTCGAAGACGTCGTTATCAGCTCCGAGAACCAGATGAGATGGCCATAACACGAGCCTTGTCAAACCATTCAAAATTAGCAGCTGAGCCTTCTTGAATCCATCCAAATAATTTCAGGAGCCAGATAACTTATAAGTGACGTTTAGAATAACTTATAGGTGACGTTTAGACAGTTACTTATTCAGTTCAGAAACACGTTTTATATATATCGGTAGCATTGTTTTTTGTACATATATGCAAACTGGGATAATAAATATATATCACGCGGTATACATATTTAATATATAAAGAGATATTTTTAAATTTATAGTTGTACAAATTTATAACTTATAGCTATATTTAGTTTATTTTATTGGTGTCGTGTTTTCTGTGTGAATTTTTGTAGCGTAACTTCTTAATCAAGGTGAAATAAAGTCATTTCTAGACGCTTTATTGTCGTTTTGTAACTAATGTTGCTGTATTATCGTTATTGTTACTTATGTTATGTGTTCAGGAATTATAAATATGTTAATTTAATTATAGTTTGAACCTATTTATTGTTTTAAGTAATTTGGGTATGGTCTAATAATTCTTAAATATAAATGTTAGTAGGTATAATCGTTTTTGTTAATATTTGTTACAAAATTTGCCTGTTATTTGTGTTATATTTTTATATAAACTCTGATCAGATCCTTTAAAAATTAATATGTAAAAATAATATGTTACATTATATTTTGTCTATGTTAATTGTTTTATTCGTATAGGACCTATTTTCTGAGTGACATTGTTATATTGTTAATCTTTAAGAAGTTACTACTTAAAAAGAGACGTTAAGTATAAATAAATAAAAATGACCTTTATAATTTCTTAAGTTTATCTTCACATCATTTAACATAATCATAATAACTTTTATCTAATATTTATTTTATCCATTTATTTTTAATAAAACCACCTTAAACGTATTTAGCTTGTTTAATGTTGTTGATAGTCTGTGCTAATGTATTCGTTACGGTTATTTTTTTAATTTTTAAGCTATATTCACTAATTTGTTATCTATATGTATATAATAATCAATTGCTGTTCGCTAATACTCGGGAACGGCTGGATTGATTTGGCTAATTTTGGTTTTAAACAATTTGCGGAAGTCTAGTGAAGGTGTAAAAGGTGAGTAAATATGAAGAAAATGCTATAATATAGTAATAACAATAATTTCCCTTTCCCATTAACCTGTCTAACATTTGATGTTCGTCGTTTAAAAATCAGATCAAATTTAAAGGATACTTTTTTTTTTTTTGACGTTTGACATTGACACCCAACAATATCTGATCGCAACTATATTTTACAGTCTGTGGCGGAAATCTGGGCATAAGTTCGCGCTTTTTTGATTACTAATTATTTTTGTCCCGCTTAACTTTTGACCATATTTATTACTAAAGTCGAAGCATTCAATGAAGCGTTTGCATGACGTAATTTCCGCCTAAAATTATACATATACTATACTTCTTATTTGGGAGAAAAGATAGTTTTGAATGGATATGTGTTTTTTATAAGAATGTATATTGAATATGTCAGTTCTGCTATTTTATATATAGAAATTCAATACGTCTTTTATATGCCAGTTAAACTTCTATTTAATTATATCTACATATACAAAAAAAGATCTGTTTTGTTGCTAGATACTTTCGCATTTATAATGTTATTCTAGATTTCTTAGTTATATTTAGTTTAAGATAAAATGTGTATTTGAAATAAAAAGTTTAAATATAAATTTTTCTTTATTATACATAAATAAATAACACTCTTCAGCGTTCATCAATAAATAGACACCATTCTGTGTTCAAACTCATCGCTCTGAACATTTCAACAGTCAAAACACTTAATCATGATCGTTTCTAGTTTATACATTGAACGATTAAGTAAAAACAAAAATGAAAATACTATTTTCTAACTACCTATTTATCTTAAATAATAATTTACTTTCATTAACAAAATTCTATAGTTGATCCGCAAAATGTATTTTACTATAAAGCCTTCTTAACCAAGATAACATTCTAAGTACGCTAACGCTACGACGTACGACTAAGACATTTTAATTTGTTCATTGTGATCACGTGACATATCGATGTGATACGTCATTCCTATACATTACTTAAGCGTTCGACCAGTGTTGGCGTACTTAGAATGTTATCTTGTCTACATGCCATCTCATAGAATAAAATAAACTAGAAACGATCCCGCACTTAAACATTATTTAGTAGTTAACAATTATGTTTATTTATTAACAGTATATATTAATTTATATAATAAAATACTGAGGCGCATGAGTCTACTCAATAGTCTTAGCCGAACTCTGTCGCGGCATTTCGTAGTGTTAAAAAAATATCATAGGCAGTGTAGGATGATTAGTCCACGATATCTACTTTTTTAAACATAAAAATGGCATTTAAAACTATCATTTTAAGAGCAGTCGAGGACCTTTAACTTAGGCCTTGGCCCTCGAGGTCGCTTAAGATAAATCATAATTTCGCAAATTGATCTGCAATGATTTTGAAATGAATTTTTAAAATTCTGGTCTGTCTGTTCCTTTATTCCCGGTATATAAATAATATCATCAATTAACACGTGATATATAAATATTTTTTGTATACCTCTTGTACTAGAATTGTACCAAAACATGTAAAGTATTATAAATATTATATTAATAATATTTAGTAATTATTATTGTGTCTTGTCTGTTAACGTTTTTAAAATTGGTGTGTGTTTTGGCACATAATCGGTAAAATAATCGCTTTATGTTAATATATATATATTGTAAGTATTCATTTTTCTGGTCCAATTATTTTCATTAAAATCAAACGGCAAGGTGAAACTATGAACTGACCCACTGAAGTAGTCGCGAACGCTTAATTAGCCTCTAAATTTTATTGTCTAATCGATGGATTTATTAGGTTTTCTTTTTAAATTGGAAGGTCGTGGGTGAATCGCAGGGAGGAAACTCGCCCGCTTTTCAATAGCTTCTTCGACATCGTTCACTCGGAGCAATAAATCGTCTCACACTACAACGTAGACTACTTTATATAAAATCTAGGTTTTAATTTTAAATATCTCTTAAGTACATTTAAACATATCAGTATCAATGCAATCCTTATATAGTATAGTCGAATACTGCTTCATCGCACCGTAAATAATCGTCGCGACGACTCCTAGGAACGGCCGGGGCCCGCGGCTCGATCCCTGTACTCTCTAGGCGGCCGGTTCATTTTTCACTATTTATAAATTAACTAAGTAGATCAACCCGCGGGATCCGCCGTTCCTGAAGTAAATTTCACTAATAGGTTGGTTAGCTCCTCGTCTCGGGGTGCTCGCAAATGCCGAGATTTTAAACGTGTAATACTGTAAGAATCTAAGCCGCTCGAACGTCTGGAGACAGCCTCGGGCGTCAGCGTGCCTCGCCCTCCTCCGCGGGCGCCTCCGTCTCGGCCGCCGAAGGAATCGTGTGCAAGAGGCGCGGCGCCGGCAGCGCCGCGGGCGACGGCGGCGGCTCCTCCGCCGACACGGCCGGCTGCCGTACGAGGCGAGGCCGCGCCCCTGGCGCAGCGCTGCCGCCCGAGCGCGACGTGCGCCACGTTCCCGTCGAGGCCGTGGCGTTGGAGCCTGACGAGTCGTTACGAGACGACGACAAATTGGAGTCCTGCGAGGTCTTGCGGGCCACGAGCCAGGAGGCGGCGCGGCGTGGCGGCGGCGGCGCCCGCCCGTACGTGCGCCACGAGTCCGACCGCGATGACGAGAATTCCACCGACGACGACACGGAGCCGGTGCGCGCCGGTGGGGCCGCGGGCGTCCGCGGGGCTGGCGGCGCCGGCGCCGTCGAGCGGCGGCCGCAGGCGCGCAGCCAGCGCAGGAGGCGCTCGCCCCCGGCCGCGGCGCCGCTCGCCCCCGCCGCGCCCCCCTCGGCGCCGGGCGGTAGTAAGCGGCGGCAGGCGCACGCGGCGCCGTGCTGGCCGCGCGACGAACGCTCGGCAAGGCTGTTGGTGTTGGCGGGTGTCTGGCGGTTGCTGAAGTTGGACGAGTGCCGGCAGCGACCGATGCCACGAGTGACGCGCGACTCCTCGATCGCCTTGCATACGAGCGCGCAGTCCTTCTTGAACTGCTTCGTGAGGATCGCGTACAGGAACGGGTTGCAGCACGAGTTGAGCGGCAGCACGAACACGGTGAACACCTTAGCCTCCTCGAGCGACACGAGGCGGGCGCCGAACGCCGCCGTGAGGGCGAAGAAAGCGATCGGCGACCAGCACAGGAAGTCGGTGAAGACGAGCAGCGCCATGCGCTTGGCGATGCGCGAGTCATTCGAGTTCCATGCCTGCGAGCCGCGGATCGCACAGTACATCTTGAGGTAGCAGCCGAGCAGCACAAGGAAAGCGAGCCCGTTGACCGCGAGCAGTGCGGCGACGTAGCCGAGTGCGGCCGGCGAGCCCGTTTCGAACGGCAGACACACGGCGAACTTGCGGTAGTCGGACACGCCGAGCAGCGGCAGCGTGGCCGCGCCTAGCGAGAACGCCCAGCCCGCCGCCATCACGACGGCCGCGTGACGTAACGACAGCCGCTTGTTGAGATGCATGGCGTGCGTAATGGCGTAGTTGCGTTCGAGCGTGATCACGGCTAGCGTGTACACGGACAGCTCGGACGACAGCACGCCGAGGAACCCGGCGAGACGGCAGCCGCCGGACGTCTGCCACGCGATGGCGTGCGCGCGGAACTCGCCGAGAGTACCCGCGTCTACCACCGCCAGAAAACCTGTCGACGGAGAACATTGAATCGGCGCTCTTACACCATCGGAGACAGGCTGTCGGCTCCGCGACGACCGCTCACCGAGATAGATCCCCATGAAGAAGTCGGCGGCGGCCAAGTTGGTTACGAGGAAGCGCGGAACGTCGATGCGGCTGCGGCTGAAGACCAGTACGAACACCACGGTGCCGTTGCCGAGCAGCGCCAATAGGAACACGGCCCACACGCCGCAGCGTAGCGTCCACCAGTCGAAAAGATCCACGCATGGCAAGAATGGACCTGGCGATGAAGATGCCATGACAAATTTGCGCATTTCAAAGTGTTCGCACCATTTCGTCGGTGGTTACCAGGTAGCGGACGGCAGAGGACGCGACGCGCGCCGGCACGCAGCTCAGCCGCTGCCCAAGTGCGCGTTTCCAGCCGCGACCCGCTCTCGCCCGTTGCGTTCACTATGCGCACAAAAGATGTAATAAAACAGTTCAAAATGTATTTCATGCTATTGTGGAATAAAGAACGTTTGCTCACGGTAGTGAGGCCAGATGTCGGTGGCATTGGCCCACGCGGCCAGATCTACGTGCGCGGGTGGTAGCAGCACCAGATCGCTGAACTGCTCATCTTCCTCACCGTCGCCGGCCGCCGCACTCGCTCCAGCGCTCTCCTCCATCAGCGGCATGAACTCGCAGCAATGGTACGCGTACGACAGCGTCAGAGTCTGAATCAAAGTCATAATTTACAGACGCATTTTCTCTTTGCTGCTTCATAATCATGTTCACTTTAGTCATTTAGATAATACATTTTTCAAGAAGACACAAAAATAAAATAAAAATCTTTCTGTAGCTATTTCTACTACCAATAATGATCTTGCTTTGATTTGTAAGCGGAGTAAATCTTTCGGGCTAAAAATCAATCCCGTTAAGTCTCAGGCTTTCATTATTGGCAGTAGAAATTTTATTTCAAGGGTGAACTGGCCTAATCTTCCACCAGTTACTCTTAACGATACGATAATACCATTTAGTAATGTAGTTAAAAATCTTGGCATTAATATGGACAATACTCTATCTTGGGCAGCACACCTGAGAGATTTAAGTAGGAAAACATTTGCTGCAATGGGGTCCTTGCGCCGTTTGCGTTCACTACTTCCCATTCCTACCAAAATCATGCTTGCACATTCTCTACTTATCTCTATTCTCGATTACGCCGATGCAAGCTTTTCTAATTTAACCGAGGACCAACTGAATAAACTTGAGCGACTACAGAATCTCTCTATTCGGTTTGTATTTGGATTACGCAAATACGACCATGTCTCTGAATTTCGTGCAAAGCTCAAGTGGTTACCTATTCGTTTTCGCCGGAATTTGCACATTGTGTCCCTTCTGTACTGTGTGCTATTTAATCCTCTTGCTCCTGCTTATTTAAGGCAGAAATTTAAGTTCCATGATTATGACGGAAGATGTCTACGACCCACTCGTGACCTAATACTTAATGTCATACCACATAAAACCAGATTTTTTGCTGATTCTTTTGCGGTTCGAGCTATAACATTATGGAACGAGTTACCTCTGCAGGTAAGAGAGGCTAAATCATTGGATCTGTTCAAGAAACAGGTAAAAAATTATTATCTTTCTTTATGCTCCTTATGACGACATTTATTTGATCTATTTATTCTTAGTTCTTATGTATCACGTACATATTACATATAAGTATATTATTATGTATCTATTTATTATATTTAGTTAATTATTTGTAAGTAGGTTAAAGTGTATGTATTAGTATGTAGGAATATTTGTATGTATGTATTTATATAGTAGGGGACACCACCTACCCTATTTACCTCACATTGTCTCTTTAACCCTAAGGTTGCCTGGCAGGAATCGCTAATAAGCGATAAGGTCGCCCAATTGTACTATTGTCTTGGCTTTGTTTCTTTGTTAATTCTTTCATGTTTGTGGTGTACAATAAAGAGTATTCTATCTATCTATCTAAAATTGCAGGTTCCTAATCAGTTCCTATATTAAATAGTTAAAATACTTCAATACGACTGGTTCCCAGTTCAGCAGAGCGTCCAAAGTATTCCTAATCATATTTCTATAAATTTATTGAAAGCCACTAAATATAACTCGCGATAAAGAGCATAGCACAAAACAGAGGACGATGGCGGAGCACTGTGGACGCCCTCTGCCCCATCTAGGGGACTCGGGACTTTAATATATATATTTATATAAATTTAACCTGTATACGTGGAAAGAGTTCCGGTGGGTGGAAACGGCGCAAGGCAGGGTTATTGTGCGCCTTCAGATGCAAGAGGCGCTGTAGGCCGCTGGGCGGCAGCACCGGGAACAAGTTGTTACCGACATTCCTGCAAAATAACTTATTGATACCCTTCAACAATATTCATAGCTTAACTTAGTTTGAAATCTTACATTTATTTTGCTTTACAATAAATTATCTTGAAATACATGTAATAAAGCATAATACTTACAAATCTTCTAATTTCGAAATAGGAACGAATGCTTCCATATCGATGTGTTCTATTTGATTATCCTCGAGATCACTGAAATAACAAGAAAAAAAGAAAACAATGAAACCATCTCCTGTTTCAAGCTAATTCGTATGTAGTACGAAAAGAAGTAGTCTTATAACACGCCCTTGAGGAACACCAAAACTAACAGGATGAACCTCAGGGACAGATAGCTTTTAAATGGTTTCAAAAGTTGACATCAAATGTGAAATTAATTCATCTTCTCATGTCTATGTGTGGGAACGTAATACTATTCCGATGTTGCATTTCAGTCGTCTTATTAATCAGGGGGAGCAATTAAGGCTTTACTATTGTTGATATTGTAGGGCTTAGTATACTTACAGCAACTGTAGGTGAGGCGTTTGTCGAAAGGCATCGGCTGGTACATGTCGCAGCCGGTTTCGTGCCAGCAGTAAGTCATGAAGACGCTTCAGACCATACAACGCTTCATCGCCGATGCTCTCAATCAGATTGTCCGACAACTCTCTGCCATACATTTAGTTATTGAAAAAAAGAGGCTAACAATAAAATTAAGAATTATTATATATAAGACTATATTTGAATTAACAAGACATGAAAATCTACTTAATAATACCCTCAGCATACTTAAAAGGTATCTATTGTAACTACTCGTCCGAGAATAACAAAATTTTCTTTACTTTTGTCTATATAATACTGTACGAAAGACGAAAAGTAATTAAAAAGGTTTTTTTTGTCCACAACCAATTATTTCCCTTACAAGACAGGACTGATGATAGAAAAATTACTCGATTTAAGAAACTGAAATGTTTTCTTTTTAATGTATATGCCCACCACTACTCACAGCACTCGCAATTCGGAGCAGTCGTGCAGTTCAGGAACACGTGTCAGTTGATTAGAGCGCAAGTCCCTGGGAAAAGTAATAAATATTTTAAAGCAATAAACAGACAGATAAGTGATAGGCTAATCCGATATTCTGCGGCAACCTTTGCTTATAAATATTATGAGGCAAGAATATCTCTTATTGGAGAAGACATAAAATGTCCTTATTGATGATGAACCCACTGAAGTAATGACTAGGTGAATGTGGTCTTTTGTATAGAAGGAAATACCCATAAACTTAAGGCACCGTCTTGGACAATGAAGACAGATTTTTGCTTCACTAGGATATGGATGTTATCCACGGTTAAGGAAACGCTCATATGAAGTTTCCGTTGCCTTTCATAGCAGCTTTTATCTAAACCAAGATTCTTTTCGTAGCAATAAATTCTCCCTGAAATTATCGAAATTTCGCTTACTACTCCATCATATTGGCAGAGTTTCTGCGAGGCAATGCTGTCTTTTTATAGCGTACTTTGGTGGTATAATGATATAGGCATAAAAGTAACACGGTACCTGATGAGGGTAATTTAGTTCTTAATGGTTTGAAATAACTTCACAATATAGCGGAAGTTTTTTTTTAGAAGATACATTGACAAAACGGTGATCTTTGAAACAACATTTCTGACTTCAAAAGGTATTTAACACATCAATCATTCTGGGAGGACCTATATAAATTAGAATAGGCAAATAATTAAACAAATCTACGACAGAAAAAATGACTTACAAGGCACGAAGTTGAGGGGCATTCGTGCAGAGAGCGCGTGGTGGCTGTGAAATCCTGGAACGGTCCAATCTTAGGGTACGCAGCCGTAGCGAACCGTTCAGAGGAGGCACCATGCCTAGCTCACGACATTCCGAAAGAACCCTGTACAAAACCAATAAGCATAAGTAAAACTTGGAAAGGTACCTCATTTCCTTTGACAGAGATCAATTTTATAGATTGGTATGAGTCCATGCGAGTCTTGCATGATGTTCTTTGGTTCACCTCTAGGTACTAATATATCGCTAGATACTCATTGCTCACAAGCATGATAGAGTAGTCAATCTTTAACGGTTGCAATCAAAGCCTCATCTTTTGCAAAACCGAAAATTCTTATAATTTATTGAATGTTATCTATTATGGTGGTCTTATAGTCCTTGCTTCTTTATCGAAGGGAGTTAAAGACTGTGTGCTTTCTGAACCATAAGATTGTCTATCACCACAAATTTCGGTATACGAGTATATACAATGGGAAGTTCTCAATGTATTATCAATATTTGATTGATCTGATCATGATCTGTAGTCCATAATGATACTACATCAATTACTAATATTAGAGGTATATAATGATTTACACGTGTAAAATGTAGAAAAAGATGGATCGTTGTAAATATTTTAGCAATGTGTACCCCCATCTTATAAAAAGAACCCAAATTAGGCATCTTGTTTTCAAGAATGTAAAATAAGTGAACGACGATGATTAAGGAAAAGATTCCTAAAGGCACGTCGCCAATTACGTAACGAGTTATGAAATAAATGCGTAATACAACCGGTACCGTCAATAAAGCATAGTGCCTCTTTTTATTTTGGTAAAACGCATCTTGTCCGGTTTTGTTCAAAAGCGACAGTTACAACATCGGCAGCCATGAGTAACGTCTACAAAAAAACTTTCGTTTATTTGTCCTAAAGTTTATTTTATGATTTTTCGATTAAATATGCACACAACTGAAAAGAATACCTTTTCTTGCTATTGAATATAGCTGGAATAAAGCGAGTAATAAAATGTCTTTTAATTCAAACGTTCCAGGCAAAAATGTAAACTTCTTCATGCCATATATAAATCTTTTCGTCTAATTTTATACTTTAATGGAGACTCACAGAGGAGGATATGATTTTGTATAGTTAGGGTTTATACGAGTATAAAAGCTATCGTTTTAGTAGTTATCAAGACGTGATGAGAATTTTTTTGGCGATTATAAGCGTATATAGAGCTCAATGCTCAATGGAACTCTAGAGACTAACATTTAATTTATTATTCTTAAGTATACAACTACTGTGCCGGTGATAAGTAAAGTAAATAAATCTACGTTTTAAATGTGTAAAAAATTCTTAAAAGATATTAGAAAACTGCTATTTATTTATTATAATGGCTAATACAGTCCGTCTCTAATATTGGAGTTCTTTTTTCAAATTTTCTGATGTTGCCAACACCAGGAATAAATAATTATTTTTGAGTGAAACTTCTTTAGGATAATTTTTTACGCGCGATTAGCGTCACGAAGATGTGCAGCGTTTTTAAGCTAATTCGTTTGAAGCTTAGGTAGTTTTAATATTTATAAATAACGTGTGGCATTTTAATGTGCCACTCGACATTTAATAATTTTAAATTCAAAGCAAATTTAATTAATAATTTCTAATATTGACAAAGAACACGTGAAATTTTTATTTACAATTCGTCATTTGAGATTTCAATAAATTATTTGTATTAATTTTCAACACTTAATATTTTAATGACAAATAAATCCATTAAAATCTTTTTTCCCTCGCTCTAGGTCTCGGAAATCTAGAGTTTTAGATTTGTATTAATATAAACAAGGCTTAAAAATTAGTTTGCCAAAGAAGTTTCACTTCTGACATGTGTACTTGTACACACACACTTTTTTATTAATATAAAAGATTTTACCTTTAAATTTGATGGCGTCTTTGCGAAATGTTGCGAGTACTAAATCAACTAGAAGTGGCATTGCTATCGATTCCCGGCAGGGTAAATTTAGGAAATAACATTTTCTTATTTATGATATAAAACAAAATCGTTCCCAAACACTCTAGAAAACATAAGAAGTATATTACCTCATAGAAGGTAATGCGATGCCGTCTTAGACTGTATCATCATTTACCAAATAAAATAATTGGCCAGAAAAGAAATTGCTTTCGTAAAAGAGAATCCATATTTCAAGAAACATGACGTTAATAATACAAAACAGACAGAACAATAAGATTTCCCAATAAGGTGGTAATAAATAAAGCATGTAAGAAGGCATACTTTATGGAGGTGAAATTATTTAATAAATTACTAGCAAATTTTCAAAACTTAGATGTCATTATGTTTAAGAAAACGTTTAAAGACTGGTTTCTGGAAAGGACATTCTACGAAGACGAATATCTATTATAATTCTTTTTTTACTTTTATTTTAATCTTTTAATTTTGAGTATTTTTGAGTAGTCTGACTTTTAATTTATGTAATTTTATTTATGTCATTTTATAGGGGTTGGTAATAGATAGGTGAAAATTTAGGGCTGTATGTATTTTTGTATGCCGTGTATCACAAAACAAAAACAAAAAATTTAGTCAAAAAAATTAAAAATCATATTATGGGGTGAATCACCCTTAACGTTAGAAAAAAATATAGTAGCCGATACTCAGACTTACTGAATATGCATAAAAAAAATTATAAGAATCGCTCAAGCCGTTTCGGAGGAGTATTGGAACAAACATCAGTAAGTAGCAGCACATTAACGTCCTACTGCTGGGCACAGGCCTCCTCACTCATATGAGAGAGGATTTTTGGAGTATAGACCCACCATGCTCTCTCTATTCCTTTACTATCATAGTTCGACGGTAATCCGACATTCGCGAGGAGAGATCAGGCGCAAGACCGACGGCTTAACGTGCTCTCCCAGGCACGGGGTGTATCACACCGCCAACTTCCCAACTTCGGGATAATATTGAGAAAATCTTAATAGAAAACTCGATATCGATTTTGAATTGGCCCGACCCGGGACTCGAACCCAGGACGACGAACGAACATTGTGACACGAGAATTTTATATATTAGATTTGCACGCCAATCATTGGATCAACATTTTTTGTACCTTTTTTGACAGCTTCTACCACAATGTATATTAGTCTATACCAGTATTATTATAGGCAAGTATGTGCCTTACAGTTATTGAGTTGATTATTAATAATATGGTGTGTTGAGTATGTTAATAATTACGCAGATGGATTCGCGTGTACCAGCTTGTGTTACTTACGTACGATTTGCGAGAGAAGCGCAAGTTCATTATACATAAGTGGCTGGTGACATTATCTATAATTGGCAACTCGCCATGTACATGTAGTGGCATGTCCGGTGCAGTATCCTGCATACGATGGCCCCGCGCCCCGCAACATATCTCTCAATGACCTCGCACAACCAAACTGGCAGTGGCTGACTCAGTTACAATGTATTGCAAGAAACCAGAGTATCAACTCCCGAAAATATTTATCCCTACAGCAAACTTATCTACCAATTGGAATGAACATAAATAAAAATTTTAACAAAAAAAGAACCGCCTTCAAAACAAACTTACAAATATATTAATATGCTCTAAAAAGTAAGAAATAATTGCATATTCTATTATTTTATTATTGGGAGAGACGATGATAACCTCCTCCTTTTTTTGAAGTTGGTTAAAAAGTGAGTGCGTTCAAAGTACACATGTCAGAAGTGAATTTTCTTTGGCAAACTAATTTTTAAGTATTGTTTTTATTTATAGAAATGTAAAAGCTTAGATTTCCGACACTGGGAGGGAAAAAGGACATATTAGAAATTTAACATATTTAATTGTCATTAAAATTATAATAAAATGTGTCGAAAATTAATACAAAATATTTTAGTAAAATTTCAAATGACGAATTGTAAATAAAAATGCCACCTGTTTTTTTTGGCAATATGAGAAGTTATTAATTAAATTTTGTTTGTGAATTAAAAATATAAAAAAGGTAATTTAAAATTTGTAAATATTAAAACTACCTAGCCGTCAAACTAATTAGCATAAAATACGCTGCCAGCTTCGTGTTTCATCTATAAAAAATTTACCCTCATGCGCCTAAAGACGTTTCACTTCAATAATTAAACATTTCAACTATAATTACATCGTCGCCGTAGTCTTTAAAATTATTTTTTAATTGGATAAAATATTATACAAAATTCATCGTTACGATATTTTCTATAGTTAATTTTGCAATTTACTTAATAATCGAAAACGCGTTCGACCCTTCAAAAAAAAAATTCTAAATATAAGTATAATCCCGTTGCATTTATTTACCCCAAAACGTGGGAAGATAACCCTAAATTGGGAACCCTGTTTGAAAAGCAACGTCATGCTCGGTTATTACGCAAGTTGCGTAAGCTCATTATTACAGCGGGCTTAACTTTATTGCATGCGAAATACATTCGATTACGATAATTACACCTTAAGATTATTAAGCGTCGTAAACTCCAATTTATCTCTTGAACTTGACGGATCAAATCTGATCTACAGAGCCTAATTTATACTTATTAATATTAAAAATCCACGAAAGTTTAGGATATTTCACGTTACAATTAGATAAAACTTTCTACCTGAACCAACAATTACTCATATAGCAAACATTTAAATAAATCTAGATAAAGTAAGACACGATTTAAATTATTTTTAAAGTACCTTTATATATATGTGGTTTAAGACATTTACTTCCATAAGGAACATAATATTCACTTACATGGAAACTTAAAGCTAATACATTAATACATAATAAAAATCGAACTGCACTTTCGATGGTACATTTCTGTAAACAATCTTATTACTACTTAAAAAAAAGAAAATAATATATTTTAGAGGTGAACAGATTGTCATTAATTTACACAGTAAAACAAAATATATTCATAGTGTATGTGTGGGTCCTAAATGATGGTAAGCGGCAGGGCCGGGAGAGGGCGACCAAAAAACGTGTGGATGAATTTTGTGAAAGAGGATATGTGTATTAAGGATGTGAATGTAGAAATGACAGCACATAGAGTGAAGTGGCGAAAGGAAACATGCTGTGCCGACCCCACCTAGTGGGGTAAGGCCAAGAAAACAACAAGTTTATGTGTTCAAATCGTATCTGTATTGTCATGATGTAAATAATATTATGTATTACTCTGTAGATACTCTGCGTCTATCCAACTGCAACGTGGAGATGTTATCTCCCCGAAGCTTTTGGAGTGAGACGAACTGGGCATCAACATCAACGGCAAGTACATCACTCATCTACGGTTTACCGATGACGTAGTCATTATGGCAGAGACTTTCGAAAATCTCAATACAATGCTCGATGACCTCAGCAGAGTTTCTCAACAGGTGGGCCTGAAAATGAACATGGATAAGACGAAAATTATGTCTATATCTATGTACCGTCTGACCCAGTCATCGTTGTGAACTCAGCTCTCGAAATTGTTGACGAGTACACATACCTGGGACATATAGTCCAGCTAGGTAGATCCAATTTCGAGAAGGAGGTCAACCGCCGAATCCAACTCGGTTGGGCTGCGTTCGGGAAGTTACGCCAGATATTTTCGTCTGATAACCCTCAGTGCCTGAAGACCAAAGTCTTCGAACAGTGCGTGTTGCCAGTGATGACCTACGGTTCTGAGACATGGTCGCTGACTATGGGCCTCATGCGGAAGCTCAGAGTCACTCAGCGTGCGATGGAGAGGGCTATGCTCGGAGTTTCTCTACGTGATCGAATCAGAAATGAAGAGATCCGTAGTAGAACCAGAGTCACCGACATAGTCCTGCGAATCGCGAACCTGAAGTGGCAATGGGCGGGGCACATAGTCCGAAGGACCGATGGACGTTGGGGGCCAAAGGTGCTGGAGTGGCGACCCCGCACCGGACGGCGCAGTGTAGGGAGACCCCCCACAAGGTGGACCGACGACATAAAGAGGGTCGCCGGTAGCCGCTGGAGCCAGGCGGCGCAAGATCGGGCCTTGTGGACGTCATTACGTGAGACCTATGTCCAGCAGTGGACGTCCATCGATTGAAGTGACGACGACGACGACGACTACGACTCTGCAGGAATAAGCAAGTTCGATTACTCTGTAGACGGAGATTTGTCAGATGGGTTATAATAAAAAAAAGTAATGTTTTTAGACAGTTTTCACCATATTTATACGAGCAGAAATAAATATTATTATGGTGAAAGGAAACTTACAGAAGTTATGATCAGCAAGAGTTGTTGTTCTTATTATTTCCCATCTGAAAACATCTCCGACCACAGAGTAATCCACCATCCTTTTTCCCACAGAGTACTTGTATTTTATACATGACAATATAGATATTGCCAGAGAAAAACTCGTAGTGATGTTAAAAGACAATGAATATTGATATAACGTAACTGAAAACATAAAAGTATCCGTTATACTAAAAATATTGTTACAATATCTTTTTGTTATTTCTGTTGGCTTATCTTTGACTGTATTGATAAAAAGGTAAAAAAACATTGTTTATTTGTATCAAACAGCAATGGCAGCTTTTATGAAGAATTTAAAGTGTCTGAACCTATCAAAACATAATTTATTACACACGATTGATTGTCAAATATATTCGGGACGAAAAGGTATATTTTTGAATTAGCTCTTAAATTGTTATTAAACTGTATATATGTAGAGGAAACAGACGAAGTTGCGTACAACAATCTATGCATAAATAAATCACAATATTACCAGTTTTTATTGAATAAATGCATTAGGCATCAACTTTCAATGGCACCCTTGCGTGTGACCTTATTCTCTTCGGTATGGATTTAATTATAGAAAATCTATAGACTACAAAGGAACGTGAGAATTTTCTTGTAATTTCAGTTGTCCATTAATGTCTATTTGTTTACTATTAGAACTAGTTAGTATTCTTGTTTTAGAGACGATCTTTTTATGGCGTGGTTCTTTAACATTTGAACAGAATTAGAATAAAATTCTTACTATTATAAATGCGGAGTATCTCTGTCTGTTGCGCTTCCACGCCAAAACTACTGAATGGATTATCGGTACATCAACTACATTGAATCTCTCAGAGTCATTGAAAATATGGATCATCAAATAGAGGTATCCCACCGAAGCCGTGCTGAGTATTTGGCTGATATTTTGTTTCACACACACTCATTCCTTACATTGCACGTTTCAACTAGTAGTTGACACGATACGATAGTTCCGTCTCAACTCGGGCAATCAGAGATATGAGCATCTCTTTTTCATTAAGTCATAATGTGTATTATCTATTTCGATTCTCGGTAACTGTCGTAACAAAATATGCGTAGAGGTACATGAGATAATAGAAAAAATAAATCAGTTACAAATTAACCGTTACTTACGGTTAAACTGTCAGTGTTGATTAGTGATTATTTGTGTTTTTGATTCAATAAGTGATGTGAATAACAATGAAAACCCTTGAAGTAAATTTCAATTTTTAAGATATGAGCCTATAAATACAAGACGGATATTTTTCACTATCTCAAGATTATTTTCATTAACAAGCCCGGGCAAATTATGGGGGCCAATGAAACGTGGCCGGACAGTCGAAGGGTTATCATAGATTGAAGATAACTTCCGTAAACTTTTTGTTTTATTTATAATTAACATCGTGCTTCTTGGTTGTATAAACAAAATACGAGCAAGTGAGGTGTTCTCTTTTGGTGAAAGTGTAACATACGTTTTTAGGTATAAAGCAGATGTGAATTAACGGAGAGAAAAGAGCAGATAGACTCACAGCGTTGTGAGGCGAGGCAGGTGAGTGAGTGCATCCGGGTGAAGTTGGGAGAGAGGATTGGCGCGTAGTTCCAGTCGTGTTAAGCGCGTACACGCTTGCAACCCCACTGATACTCGCTCCACCCGATTGTTTGCTAAAGACCTGAAATATAAAGTAAAGCTTACAACAGAGCCTAGTTGTAACCAGTTGTTGACTGTAACATCGATAGAGCTTAGTTGTAATTAGTTACTAACTGTTAGAGCGATAGAGCTCAGATGGAATCAGTTACTGACTGTAACATCGGTAGATCCTAGTTGTAATCAGTTTCTGACTGTTAGAGCGATAGAGCTCAGTCGTAATCAGGTATTGTCTGTAACATTGGTAGAACCTAGTTGTAATCCGTTACTGACTAACAGTGGTAGAGTCTAGTTGTAATCAGTTACTGACTAACAGTGGTAGAGTCTAGTTGTAATCAGTTACTGACTAATAGTGGTAGAGCCTAGTTGTAATCAGTTACTGACTAATAGTGTTAGATCCTAGTTGTAATCTGTTACTGACTAATAGTGGTAGAGCCTAGTTATAATCAGTTATTGACTAATAGTGTTAGAGCCTAGTTGTAATCTGTTACTAACTAATAGTGGTAGAGCCTAGTTGTAATCTGTTACTAACTAATAGTGGTAGAGTCTAGTTGTAATCAGTTACTGACTAATAGTGGTAAACCCTAGTTGTAATCTGTTACTGACTAATAGTGGTAGAGCCTAGTTGTAATCAGTTACTGACTAACAGTGACACAGCCCAGTTGTAATCGGTTATAGACTGTAACAGTGATAGAGCTTAGTTGTAGTCTGTTACTGAATGTAACAGTGTTACAGCTTAGTTTTAATCAGTGATTTACTACATAAATAGTAAATCAGTAGTTGACGGCTATAGTTCTATGGCTCGTGTATCATATGTAATCAGGTATAATAGTAGCCTATTGACATCCCACTGCTGGGCATTTGACTCCTTAGATATAGGAGAGAGAGTTTTTAGAGCATAGATTTACCACGCCGCTGCAGATTGCCAGGGTGTGTACAGCACATTTTATGGAGCTTAACCACTGCATCATTGGTAGAGCTCAACTTGAATCAGTAACTGATTACAATAGCGCTAGAGTTCAGCTTTAATCATTGACTTAGTCCTTACAGAACATCGTTTTCAATAAATAAATAATTTAATGAAAGCAAAACCCGATTGTCTGATACATTATACATTCTATGTGTGTGTGTGTCAAGCTAAGAGTTACCCTTATAATACAAACATCCTGGTTATGCCGTTCTGAACAGCATTTTTATCATAGTTCAACTGCCAATAAAAAAACTAATAATAAGAAAGTACACAATGGTTATTACAAGATTTATAACAAAAGTTATATATTGTGTAATGGAAGATACGTAAAATATACGTAATATTTGTAAGTTCTGGTCATTAAAACGAAAATACAGAGAGAAATATATAATGCGAAACTACAAACACAAGTACACATTAACTGTAGGATACTTTCAATGAAAAATGTCATGTACTTACAGGTCCTCCAGCATTGGCAAGAGATATATGGCTGGTGGAAGCTCGCTCAGCAGATTGTCTTCTAGCCGTCTGTAGGAAAACACACACACACACATATATATATGAGAAACAAATTCAAGGCAGTTAACATAATGACAGTTCACTGCGTATACATATTAGAAAAACTTGTTGTACGTACTCAAAAACATTAGACTCTTTAAGAAAAATAGTGAATGTATATTATATAACTTACGAAACAAAAACAAACTTGTTGTAAATTCTAGTAGGCTGCATAAAATTAACAACTCATTTAAGGGTAACTGTATACGTTTCTATAATAAACTCCCACAAGACGTTTTAGAAATGTCAATTAATAAATTCAAAGTCTTTGTTAAAAGAAAGTTGATAGAAAAATCGTATTATAAGTTGCAAGAGTACTTAGACGATAGAAACGCGTGGGAGTGAACGAACTGCTCTAATTTGAATTGAAATATATTACACTAATATGATATTGTAATGATGATGATAACAAAAAAAACAAAACACCCGACTGAGTTTGTTGTGGGCTCTTCTCGGATCAGGGCGCGAAGGAACCCTCGTAACTTAAGATTTTAAATCGTTCTGGAGTGTCATCATCAGACGTACATTAGAATTAGAGTGTGGAAAAGAAAAGAAGAAAAAATATTATTTGACGATTCAAAAGTGCTGTAATATGTCTACTTGAATAAAGATATTTTGATTTGATTTGATATATATAACTATATTCGGGACTCATTAAAACACACTTAGAGACATCCTGAGCCCCTAAACTAGGTAAGCCCATGACTTAGGGTTCAGTATCTTCGCATTATATGATGAGAAATATGTTAAAATGATGTAGGTATGTTGTTTGAGTCAAAGTCGACCTTGCATTGGATGTTTAGTCAAACCTTTTGTATTATGAGGACAAAGGGAGGAAAAATCGTTGCCAAAATTTGTGTGCGAAACACTCAACATCCAAGGTCAAAAGATTGTTTCCAAATTTCAAGATGTCGTCATCCCGTTTGTGTCAAAGACTGCTTAATTTACTTTATGTAATATCCTGTTAATTTTACTATAACTTCTAAAAGTGCCTCTTCAATCTTGAAGGTCTATTAATTTATAATTGGCTAATTATAGTCAACTTTTGCCTTTACAATTATACTAGCAATGCAACGCGGTTTCACCCACGTAAATATCGATTTCGTGGCAGGAAAGTCTATTATTTTGTTGACATAAAAGTTTAATTTCAAATGCAAAACTTTCTTCTATAATATTAGAGAAGGGATTTATTCGTAATATTTATTGTTTCAGAACTTCCCTATTTGACACTGTCGACTCGGGATACATTAATTTTCTTTAGATTGACATTTTTAAATTCGCTATATCTTTCCAACGGAATGTCCGATTGTAATAATTTATAAAGTATAATACAGGTATTGAAACGGTCTATAAATAACAATATATGTATGATGGTATGATCTATGACATAGTTTGATTATTGTCGGCGTTTTTTTATCTTTAAAATGCAAAGAAGTAGTTATTGTGGCATAACTACATTGGTTGGACCATTCCATATGTATTGCAGATTTTTTTGTAAATAATAATACATTCTAAAATATTGTAGAACATTTTGTAATTCACTCTTCAATAGTTTTCGCAGCACACTCGGTAACAGATTTTTTCTTTTACACCTTGGGTTACAGTAATGTATTTGCTTAGGGATCCCTATTAGTTTTGAGATAGTAATATAGCCTATGTTGCTCAGTGAAAATGCAGTTTTCTAATGGTGATAAAAGTTTTAAAATTGGTCCAGTAGTTTTTGTGTGAAAACGTAATAAACATACTGTATACATTCATACATATGTTCCTCTTTATAATATTAGTTTAGATATACAGGTAGGATTTTTAATAATTTTACCCTAATGAGTTATTTGTGTGTAGCTTATTGTCCTTTCTCGGGCTTTAGACTATCTATGCTCCAAAAAATGAGTGATACGCCCATCCCTTCATCATTATCTCAACCGATGGACTTTCACTGCTGGACATAGGTCTCCTCCAAGGATTTCCATAATACACGGTCTTGTAACCGTTGTCATCTGTCCATTTGGTGGGGAGTCTACCAACGCAGCGTTGCTTACCCGTACGTGGTTGCCACTCCAGTACCCTGGGACCCCAACGTCCATCGATTCGTCTAGCTATGTGCCCTGCTCATCGCCACTTCAGCTCCGCAACCTTTCGAGCTATTCCCATCCCTTACAGCTATTTTTTTCTTATTAAAAAGTAGTCTTTTCTCAGGATCTACTGTGTACTAAATTTAATTTAAAATGGTTCAGTAGTTCTGGTGTGAATGCGTGACAGAGAGATACTTTTACATTTATAAATTAGTAAGGATTTTACTTAGGTCATTTCATTTTTAAGATTTTGATTGAGAGAATGTCAACATATTTATTTACTACCAGCTGACCCAGCAAACGTTGCTTTGCCATATAATTACTATTAAACAATAGGAGTTGGTGATAGAAAAGTGAAAATTTAGGGTTGCATGAATTTATGTATGCTGTTTTACAAAAAAATTTGTTATAAGAATCGATCGAGCCCTTTTGGAGGAGTATGCGAACGAACGTTAATTTCGTTTCGGATTTTATTTCATTTACTGAAATTTGTAAAGAAACTGAATATCAGCATTACTTCTAGCGGATAGAGGGGGAAGGGGTTGGGATGAAGGGGGAGGGGGATCATTAGCCGGCGGCGGCGATTAAGCGATTTGTTGGTGGATTTGTGGCCGGGAGACGACGACCGACGCAATCCACGCTCTCAAAGTGTAAACTCAGAATACTGCTGGGGTACATCCTTATTTAATATTATAAATGCGAAAGTAACTCTTTCTGTCGCGCTTTCAATCTAAAATTACTGACCCGATTTCAATGAAATGTGACACACAGATAGGGCTAGCTAGAGCAGTGTTACTCAACCGTTTTTATTCCATGCTCCAACTTAACATTACGAAAGCTTAATAAATATTTCGTCTATAATTAAATTTGAAATTTCCCTTTTCCTCTACTTGTAATAATAAAAATAATAACTTTATTTATTTATTTATGTAGCACAGATAATGGGAAACAAAAAACATACAGAAAGCTTATATACATAGGATGGCTTATCTCTAAAAAGAGATTTCTTCCAGAAACACTTTGATATGGGAGAGTACTTAATTGAGATGTGGCGCAGGTACCAAATCTTATTGGAGAACAAAAATAAAATAGGAAAACAAAAAACTCAACACTAACAAGAGAATATCCATATATTCGCTACATATACATACACACATATTCCTACACATATAAAATATTATACACTATACACCTATGTATGTTTTTTGGGCATAAAAAGAAAAATAGACAATTAAATTACACTGGTGCCCTAAAATAGGTAAGCCCATGACTTAGGATCAATGTCTTCTCAACTTAACAATATGTTATACGTCTAATCTACATAATTGAAAGAGAAATAAGAAATATAACATAATATATCTTTTAGGGATCTTTTTGTTGAGTTTATCTACGATAAAAAGCAAACTATTCATCTACAACATCCATATACATTTAAATCAGTTTTTTAAAAAGACGTCAAACAACAATGTTATATTCACAGCAATAGGTGTGTATTTGTCAGACACTTCATTTTTATTATTATTCGTTACCCCTACAAAATTATTATTAAACGTAATGGCTGTAATAAAACGAATAATTTGAGCCACTAAAAATAGTTAATGGGACCCCCATAATAATGCATACGTGTTTCTAACGTGGCAATTACCCGAGCTAGGAGTATCTTTATTGCCCATTTAAGAGTTTCGATTAAAACAAGTATCCGAACTGTAAAGTATATAATAAATATATTTTTGTAATAGATTAACTAATGTAGATATACATACATACATAGCATGACGCCTCATTTCCATAGGGGTAGGCAACATCCTTCCACTTGCCACGATCCTTGCATATCTCCTTCGCTTCTTTCATTCTCATTAAACCTTTCATACAAGTTCGTCAGTTTAAAGTACTCTTGACTTGGCCCTTATTTAAAATGTCCTGGATTTGATCCAGGAACGTTCGCCTCTGTCTTCCCCTTCTAACTTTCGAATTCACCCTTGACTCATAAATCCTTTTTGTCAGTCTCCTTTCTTACATTCTCTTTACGTGCCCAAACCATTTAAGCACACGTTTCTCAATTTTAGTCACTACATCTTCCTTTATACCACAACTTTCTCTTATCACACTATTTCTTACTCTGTCACTCAGTTTCAATCCACTCATACTTCTCAACGCTCTCATCTCTACCGCATTTATTTTACTTTTGTGATTCTTCTGCCATACCCAACTTTCACTACCATACATAAGTGTTGGCACCAACACTCCAGCATGCACTGCCAGTCTAGCCCTTTGAGACACCATCTGGCTATTCATAAAAGCATGCAGAGCACCATTTACCATATTCCCTGCATTCACTCTCCTTTC
>JACTOM010000931.1:5490299-5515099 GCA_015832385.1 Elymnias hypermnestra
CGAGTGCGAGCCCTGAAAAGGGCTCGCTCTCCGGGGAAACGCCGCTCCAAGGGCGTCTCCTGCGAGACCGAGCCTCGGCTTGGAGCGACGTTATCGCTGAAACATCACCTGAAAAGGAAGAATCAGAAGCGCCCCCGGGAACGTGGGTGAAGTCCACGTCCGGGTGACGTCAGAAATCGGGGACCTCGACTCCGCCGGCGGAATCGCTGTGTATCGCTTGTGTATGTGTCTGTCCCTACCTGGTAAGGTAGATTGTCGATAGTTATCGTATCGTCGGGGTCGTTAAGGACATATTTAGGCCGTCTCTTCCTAGGCGGAACGTTAAGACGGATCCTATAAGAGGACGCGTTAACCACTAGTGGGTTCCTATGATTTATGGCTCTCTCGAAATAATTTTCGGAGAGCTCTTTAAAATGACTCTTTATCGTGGGGAGTTCTAAGTCCCTATGTAGATCGACATTTCGGACGTACCAGGGGCATCCCGTGGCCATCCTCATGAATCTATTTTGCAGCGTCTGCAGACGGGCCAGTCTATAGGCTGGCACGTGTGCGAAGACGATGCTGGCGTACGATATGATGGGGCGGATGCAAGTTTTGTAGAGTGTCACCTTGTGGCGAAGTGACATTTTACTTTTCTTGCAGATGAGAGGGGATAATCTACCAAGCACAAACGCGGCTCTGCCACGAACATTGCGAATGTGCTTACTAAAGTTCATGGAAATATCTTGGAGTTACCCTAGATAAAGCCATGAACTTTAGTAAGCACATTCGCAATGTTCGTGGCAGAGCCGCGTTTGTGCTTGGTAGATTATCCCCTCTTATCTGCAAGAAAAGTAAAATGTCACTTCGCCACAAGGTGACACTCTACAAAACTTGCATCCGCCCCATCATATCGTACGCCAGCATCGTCTTCGCACACGTGCCAGCCTATAGACTGGCCCGTCTGCAGACGCTGCAAAATAGATTCATGAGGATGGCCACGGGATGCCCCTGGTACGTCCGTAATGTCGATCTACATAGGGACTTAGAACTCCCCACGATAAAGAGTTATTTTAAAGAGCTCTCCGAAAATTATTTCGAGAGAGCCATAAATCATAGGAACCCACTAGTGGTTAACGCGTCCTCTTATAGGATCCGTCTTAACGTTCCGCCTAGGAAGAGACGGCCTAAATATGTCCTTAACGACCCCGACGATACGATAACTATCGACAATCTACCTTACCAGGTAGGGACAGACACATACACAAGCGTTACACAGCGATTCCGCCGGCGGAGTCGAGGTCCCCGATTTCTGACGTCACCCGGACGTGGACTTCACCCACGTTCCCGGGGGCGCTTCTGATTCTTCCTTTTCAGGTGATGTTTCAGCGATAACGTCGCTCCAAGCCGAGGCTCGGTCTCGCAGGAGACGCCCTTGGAGCGGCGTTTCCCCGGAGAGCGAGCCCTTTTCAGGGCTCGCACTCGAAATGTGGCGGCCTCCTTAAGAGCCCGTCCTCCTCCCGGTTACGCTGTAAAAGCCAGTAGGGCTAACAGCTAAACACAGTTCAAAAAAAAAAAAAAAAAAATTATGGTTGACATAGCCTATTTGAAGTAGATTGCCCTTACCAACTACGATGTGACATAATACGAGTGTTCTGTCTCTACTCGGGTAATTATAAATATAAGCATCTATTTCTTTAATTATAGTTTAACTCTTAGCGATTATAAAAAGCATAACAAAAGTCCTAAGTGCCAGATTTAACGTTCGTGCGGGACAACTGACAGTATTTTAACTCGATTTAAATGAAGTGAGATCACAATATAAGAAAAATGTTGCTAATATAGCTTCAATTTTAATTATTTTTACATAGTATAAAGATGTCCCTGTTGTCTGTTATCTCTATCTAACTAAACAATTGAAATGATTTTAATGCAGTTTCAACAATAGATAGAGTGATTCTAGAAAAAGATTTATATGTATAATACAAATTATTGTATACAAAAGCCAAAAAAGTTTTCTAATGCGATGTTGTAATAAGCAAATTATTGTGTACTTAAATCGTAAACGGTTAAACCTTATGAGATAGCTCAAATTAGTGTACTACATTATATAATGTACGAGTTTTACATCTAAACCTCTTTCTTGAGTCACTCTTTTTGTTGCGGAGAACTGCAATAAAATTCGCTGAACAGTTTTAAAGATTAAAGCGAATAGACAGCGGCAGCGACTCCATTTTAACCGCCCTTCAAAAAAAGGAGGAGGTTATCAATTCGACTGTATTTTTTTTTATGTTTAGTACCTCATAACTCCTCATATAAAAGTGGTGCTCGTCATAGGGTCCCATTCTTTTTTAAACCAGTTGTGATGATGGCATCCATGACATAGGCGAATAACTCAAGATCACGCCAACCGATTTCAATGATTCTTTTTTTATTAGAAAGGAGGGTTGTTTTGTGATAGTTTGGTTAGGTTCTGATGATGGAATCCATGACAAAGTGACGGAACTCTTCAATTCTTAGGAGCAAATGAACGATACTCGGCAGAATCTTCTATAAGCTATCCAGATATTTGAGTTGCCTACTTTAACTTCGGTATGGTCAAGTGCTAGTCGTAGTTAAATATGGTGATCAATGGAACTCCTCAACGGCTTACAGTAAGGGTGCGATTTATGGCAGATAATATAAGTGTCTGTAAACAAATAGCAATGAGCTTACGTTTGTTGCTGCATTGCAACACGTTTTTAGGTGTACACATATTGAGCCAAATTTGTTAGTTTACTTCGGATTCACTAAAAATCAAAAAATATATAAAAATTTTAACAAAAAAAGACACCGACTCCGAATATAACAATACGAAGTACACTATAAAAGAATTTGTAAGTTTGTTTTGAACGCGGTTCTTTTTTTGTTAAAATTTATACTTATATACAGTGTTAATTATAAGCAGCTTGCTAATCTGAGTGGAAAAGCATGTTGGGTTTATACTTTAAAAATCCTCAGCAGTTAGACATTAATAGGCTATTAGACATGACCTCTTTTGTTAATCCTGGCGTTTGAACTTTGTTTTTCCAAATTAAAAGCTAACATAAGACACTTCTCTCAAAATTCTAATTTACTCGTGAGTGTAATAAACTTCAAGTTCTGCTGGCATGAATATGTCAATATTATACAAAGAGAAGTTCGTGGAATGACAGATACATATCAAAGTTGATTGCGTTCTCTGCTTGATGTTTTAATTCAAACACATGCGTTATAAACAACGGTCAGTCTTAAAAGCTTTTGTTCAAAACAGATTCAATTTAGAACAATGTACTTTGAAAATCGTGAGTGTGCTTATTTCTGATACAAATATTTTTATTTGGATATACTTATTTACTTCATGGGTTTATTTTGAAGTCAGAAGGGTTGTGCTGAAAGATATTGGAAGACAACTAAGGTATACTGGTTGTTAGGATAAAGGATACTATTATATTATATACTAGCCATGCCCCGTGGTGTCACCCGCGTAAATACCGATGTCGTGGCAATGGAAAGTACTAATTCGGACTATAGATTGATCTTCGTTAACTTACTAGGAATTAAGTAATAAGACTGATTCCATAAAAACCGTATATTTGAAAATTATTCTACAACTCTGCCATCCCCTTCAACGTGGTCCCCTTGGGCAGCTATACAGCGATTCCAGCGCGTTTTCCATGCTTGGTAAAATTTCTAGAACGCTTCGACTGGGATGTCCGCGAGTACCCTCGTCACGGCCACCTGGATGTCCGTAATTGACTCAAAATGGGTTCCTTTGACCACCGATTTTGTTTTAGGGAACAGAAAAGAGTCACAGGGTGACATGTCAGGTGAATAAGGCGGCTATTGCAACACGGCGATCCCTTTAGAGGCCAAATACTGGGACATACTGTGGGCGGTGTGGCACGGCGCGTTGTCGTGATGAAGGATCCAGTTACGAGCGATGTCTGGGCGCACTCTGTTGACTGGTTTTAGCAATCTTTCGAGTTCTTGGCAATAGTAGATTTGATTCACAGTTTTCCCCGGAACGAATTCTTTGTGGACGATTCCACGGCTATCAAAAAAGGTCTCCCACTCCGCGCTCTCGCACTCGTAAAAGTTTTATTTCACTTAGTTTTTAATCACTTCCTTTCAGATTAGTAGATACACATTTTAAATTCATAACATCATATCAGAATATCCGTCATTTTTTTTTGTCGCTGGGAAATGCATTTACGCACCCCGACTGAAGGTCGGGAGTGTGGGACTCGGCGAGGGTACAAACTCGCTATACCCACTAAAACCCAGCGGGACCGCCATCAACCATGTGTGGGGAGCCAGAGGTTCGTATGAGGCATTCCTCTCTGGCCCCCCGGTTGCAGCTCACATATTCTACAGGGGGAGGAGTTGTACGAATCTCCGCCTCCTGTTTCCTGCACTCCTTCGTCGGGGCTGGAGTGCTTCGGCGGCATTCACCCTCTCCCTTTGCCGTGCCTCCTTAAGCGAGATGACAGTCTCGCAAAAGGAGGCAACCGCTCTCCAGGCCTGCTCGCTGGTAAGTATTGCTCCTATTATACTTGCCAGTGAGAGGTCTGTGCCGATCAGCGACGTCAAAATGAGTCGCTGAGGTCCCCAGGCGGGACATTCTGCCACAGTGTGGTGGGCTGTATCGGACGAGGCACCACACTCGTGACATCTTGCCGACGGTTCACAGCCAACAGTTTGGTACAGGTATTTGCCGAAGCAACCATGACTGGTAAGCACCTGTACCAACCTGTAGGAGAGCGATCCGTGCTCTCTATCCAGCCATTTGTCAAGATGAGGGCAGATCGCCCCTATTATGGCCCCGCCCGCTACTGGGGACCCGAGATCCTCCTTCCATCTTTGGGTCAAGGCTCTGTTAGCTAGAACCCTGACCCTCCTTATCTCGTCAGCGTCTGGTGATTCCCCTCTGGTTCTCGCGGCTGCTCTGCACTGGTAAGCAGCCGTGAGAACTTCCGCTCTGAGCTCCCATGGGGGATCACCTGCCAGGAGTGTCGCTGCCGTCCATGACACTGTACGGTACCCCCGTATAGCTCTGATTGCTATAATCCTCTGGGCCCGCCGTAATAGAGTTTTATTCTTTGTGGTTAGGGCGTTGGTCCACACAGGTGCACCATACAGTGCCATACTGGCGATTATTCCGGCATACAGCCTTCTGCAAGGTGATTCTGGTCCTCAGAATATCCGTCATAAGTAAGTTAGTTAAAAATAGTAACAAACATTAAAAATGCAACACTTTCTTCTATAATATTAAAGAAAAGATTTATTTGTAATACTTTATTATCTCAGAACTTCTACAAAAGTTCACTCGACATTTCAACTTTAGATTGAAATTTTGAAATTCATTATATCTTTTGAAGTCAACGTCCGATTTCAATCATTGAAATAATATTTTAAAGGTATTGAAACGGTCTTTAATAAAATATAATTTAATAGGATAAGGATTAATAAAGAGGTATGAATTATATGGTTTGATTATAACCGGCACTTTTCACTTTTGTAATGTAAAAAAGTTGGATATATGGTGAACTTTTTTGTAAATATTAACCAACTAGTGACCAATTTTTTCACACCTTGGGTTATTAATGCATTTTTATCAGAGATCCATATTGTTTTGAGAAAGTACTATAACCTATATTGCTCAGTAAAAATGTAGCTTTCTAATGGTGAAAATATTTTTGAAATAGGTCCAGTACTTTTTGTGTGAAAACGTAACAAACACACACACACACATACTTACATACAGAACCACAAATCTTTCTTCTTTATAATATTAGTATGTCGGTGAATAAGAGAGAAACGGAACAGCATAAAGCACAGGGACGTAGGGTTCTCCACCGACATCGTCATTAATGGGATCCATTATTTAATTTCTTATTCTGTGGGCGTTCGTTGGTAATGATGGTGCAATCAAACACTTTGCCAATTAAGTTTGATTATAATGTTCAATCACTTAATGTTCTCGATATCAATTTACACAAACTCATTAACAATAATAGCTAGGAACGCGACAGTTTCAATAGTCGACCACTCCGGTCGACCGCCACTCTATAACTGCCGAGAGGCGGGCCGGACCGCCACTTATTGACTCTGCCCCCACGCCGACATAAAGATGGCGCCAGCGTTCCACAGACTATTACACACGGACCAGCGATCCACAGACTCTTGCACTCCGACAAGTATATATTATTATTACGTTGATACTTATATGAGTAACAACACGCGTTAATTTTAACTAGAAAACAAATATGACCGGAGCGTGATTTCAAGACGTGGTTGTGTTAGGTACCTGCAACAAGATGTGTCCCATGTGCAGTCCCTATGGGGCAGGCGAGGTACTTGAGAACAGTGGCGCCTAAGCATTCCTACGTATAATAAAAATCAGGTGTACGGATCTGTCCGTCCGTTGATACCTATTTTACAATAGTTACAATATATGTATCTCATAATATATATTCTAGTCTATTTATTCTATTTATATAATTCAATATTTTTAGGTAAATATAACATTTAAAACTATTTCACAATGTAAAAGTGTATAAATATAAATAAATGCAGTAAGTGCAACTAAATTATATGCTAAAATTAGAAGTGTGTGTGTAATATATGTGTAATCCGCAGTAGAGCAGCGTGGTGGGTCTATGCTCTAAAAACCTGTGCCCAGCAGTGGGACGTTAATGGGCTGCTACTTACTTTTTTTTTCTGAGTTCATATACATTTGAATTGAGGACTGGTTCAAGTGCCATGATGGCCTAGAGGTGAGACACGTTGATTCTCGTTCAGAGAAGTCGTCAGTTTGAATTCTGGTTACGCATCAAGTTCCTTTATTATTTCAAGTTATCATAGTGCTATTTGAAGAAGAATAACATCGTAAGGAAACATACAATTTCCTGTAGTAATTCTGGGGTATATGAAGCCTACCAACTCGTACTGGAGTAGCGTGGTGGGTCTATGATCTAAAACTCTTGACATAATGTAAAAAGTCCGTCTTGTATCATAATGTAAAAATTTATAGGCTCCTGTCTTAAAAATTAAAGGTTTTCGTTGTTATTCACATTACCTATATATACACAAACACAAATAAATACTAATATACACTCACATTGTCTAAAATAACACAAAAAAACTTAACGACCTTCGACGCGACACACACAGCGTTAGTAACGGTCACTTTGTAACTGATTTAATTATGTTTTTTTCTATTGTCTGGTGTTATCTCTTTGCATATTTTGTTACGACGGTTACTGAGAAGCGAATTAGATAATATACATTATGACTTAAAAATAAAGAGATGCTTATACTTCTGATTGTGCCCAAGTTCCCGAGAGAACTATCGTATCATGTCAACTAGTAGTTGACGCGGGATAATATGCTTTGCATTTGTTTATACTTGTGCGACGCCGGGTTAGTTGCTAGTATAAAGATGAAAACCAAAGGTCGCCTGTAAACAGATTGTAATCAAATTCAATGCTGCGTCAACATTCAAAGATAACTTCAATCGAACCGAAGCCTTGCTCACGACAAATGTTAAGTTCAACGCCCTCAGTTGTCTGAACCAAGTGGCATTAAAATAGAACGAACTAACACTAAATATAGAACGATGTAGACACATTTGAGTTGTGACACTAAAATAAACTGCAAACGGACTGATAGGCATTTTCATATCTAAAGTGACTATTGTTAGTTAGACAGTAATTGTGTTATCTGGGTAATTCAGATAAACGCCTACGCCCTGTGCCTAGGTCGTGTCTGCGATAAGGCTCTCCGCGGTCCGTGACCTGCTCTTGCATTATAATAAAGACGTTTTTGAAGGGCACTTGCACGCCCCATTTGCTATAGTGTTGGAAATCAATACTTCATTGCTTTGCAAGAACGACACAAATCAAAAGACACTAATTTTAAAAGAGAACAGACTACAAGCCCATGGAAAAAAAATTAACCAACGCGAATAATGCTTAGGAGGCTTTTTTTTTTCACGCTGGGAAATACCTTTACGCACCCCGTTCAGACAAAATCTGAACGGGAGTGTGGGACTCACTGGCAGTAAACCAGAATACACCACTAAAACCCAGCGATACCCGCCCCATCCTTTAGTGGAGCACCAGAGGATCGGTTGACGCAATCTACCCTGGTACTCCGGGATACTACTCCTGCTGGGAATTTAGGAAGGGGGTAGGAGCAGCGCAAATCTACGCCTCCTACCTCCCAACCTCCTGCGCCGGAGAAGAGGAGCGTCTATAGAATCCTCCCTCTGCCTCTCATGTGCCTCCTTCAGCGAAATAACAGATTCGCAGAAGGAGGCCACTGCCTTCCACTCCCTTTCGCTAATGAGCATTGCGCCAACTAGACCCTCCAACGAAAGGTCTCCTCCGACCAACGACGTGAAACTGTTACTATAACATAAAATAACTTTAAGCGCTATGTCGTCATTTCTGAGCGGTACATCTGAGTACACCAGTAAATAATAATTTTTTTATCCTAATATTGTTATTTGTTATAATTTATAATGTACGGCTATAAGGTGAAACGGTAATATATATATATGGTTATGATCTACAATTATTGCTGCTGTAAGATTATAAATTTATGTACGGCAAGTTTATTTTCAATAAAATGTTATTAAATATTACCGTTGTACCTTATAGCCGTACATTATAAATGGTAACACAAAATATTAGGATTAGAAGTTATACTTCTTTGGCGCGATAAGATAAAAATCTTTTCAAACAATGATATTGCGTAAACTTTGTCTCGGAACTTTTAAATAATCAGTCATTATCTTTGGATAGCATAAGTTTTAACGCCATTATTTCATGTCTTATTGAAATACACGCTTGATTACATAATAAAATGCAAAATAATATAAAAGCAACAGCTAGTATTCGAAATTTTAACGATAAATCCACGCCGTAGTTTTTGTTGCTCGTCAAATCAAATACATCCATCATTCGTTCACTCAATACAAGGCAAAGACCAAAGATTCCAAAATAATAAACGTAAACTAACTTTCATTGGATATAAATGGTTGATATTATCAATGTCACAATATATCTAACAAGTAATATAATAAAATAATTACGGTATTCTATAATTATAAAATATTAAAAAAACTAAAATAGTCTAACTTCAGGGTGTCGTTTTTCTGTGACGGTGTGCGCGAGCATAGTAAAAATTTACTCTCATAATTTCTCCCTAATGCGCCAAATAATAAGAAGTATTCAAATAATTATTTACTCGTGTACTCAGCTGTGGAGTTTGAGAATGCCTTCAATTCGGTGGAAACGTGAAACGTGATCGAGATCTTTACAGAGATGACGAATCGACTACCGGTACATACACGTGTTGAAGTGCTTGTACGAAAACGCCACCATGTCGGTCCGTATACAGGACCAAAGCACAACGTCTATCCAACTGCAGCGTGGAGTGCGACAGGGAGATGTTATTTCCCCGAAGCTCTTCACCGCGGCGCTGGAAGACCTTTTTAAGCTTTTGGAGTGGAACGGTCTGGGCATCAATATCAACGGCGAGTACATCACTCATCTGCGGTTTGCCGATGACGTAGTCATTATGGCAGAGACTCTCGAAGGTCTCAATACAATGCTTGATGACCTCTGCAGAGTTTTCCAACAGGTGTGCCTGAAAATGAACATGGATAAGACGAAAATTATGTCTAATATCCATGTACCGCCACACCCAGTCATGGTTGAGTCACTCAGCGTGCGATGGAGAGGGCTATGCTCCGAGTTTCTCTACGTGATCGAAATAAAAAAGTCACCGGCATAGTCCTACGAATCGCGAACCTGAAGTGGCAAAGGGCACATAGTCCGAAGGACCGATAGACGTTGGGGACCGAAGGTGCTGGAGCGGTGACCCCGCACTGGGCGGGGCAGTGTGGGTAGACCCCCCACAAGGTGGACTGATGATATAAAGAGGGGCGCCGGTAGCGGCTAGAGTTAGACAATATCTGACGCACCCCGGCCGCGGCTCCCAGTCGCGGACCCATGGGCGTCAAGATTAAGCACCTGTCCGATTGTCCTTTTCAGCAGCAGCAAACGTTGCTCTAAGCCTAGGTCCGAGCCTCGCAGGAGGCGCCCTTAGAGCAACGTTTTCTCCCGACGCAGCAGGGCCCTTCTACGGGCCCACCCCTCGGCAGAGCTTCTGCGCTCGCCATCCCTCTCGGTTACGCTGTAAAAGCCAGTAGGACCAACAGCAACTACACACTTCGAATAAAAAACGGCTAGAGCCAGACGGCGCAAGATCGGGCCTTGTTGACGTCATTACGTGAGACCTATGTCCAGCAGTGGACGTCCAACGGTTGAAGCGGCGACGATGACGACGACGACTCAGCTCAGAAATGGCGACATATCGCTCAAAGTTATTTTATGATATAGTAACAGTCTTCTAAGCGTTATTCACGTTGGTTCATTTCACTTGTTAATTTTGTTCCATGGGCTTGTAGTCTATTAGAACAGCGTCATTTTATGTTTATAAATAAGCTAAAATGAAAGCTTTTAATATAATAATATATATATAGTATTCTGGTTTCTTTGCTATAGTGTAACTAGATGACCCGGCAAACTTTATTCCGCCATAATAATCGCTTTGCAGAGGCCCCAGGTACGATCCACGGTGTGTATCTGGACTGATGGGAGGCTTCGGCCGTGTCTAGTTACCACCCAACAAGCAAAGACGTACCGCCAAGCAAAGAGATTTGTGCTCCGGTACGATGCTGTGTCGAAACCATAAGAAGGGAATTGCCCTTACCAGATTAGCACGCTTCCATGTTAGACTGTATCATCACTTACCATCTGGTGAGATCATAGTCAAGCGCTAAGCTGTCTACAATAAAAAACAAACCGTAATTTCTAAACAAATAACACCTTACAGCATCGTCGCAATATATCAATAATATAAAAATGAATCTCAAAATGTGTAGGTAAGCGCATAACTCAACAAAGCCTGGGTCAATTTTGACAATTCTTTTTTCTTAATGTTCGTTGAAATCCAAGGATGGTTTTTACAGCAAGAAAAATTCGAATAATTGCGGGAGATAACCCTAAAAACAGCCCTTTTCTGTTTCCTATATAAACGTTTTCTTACTAAAATGTAGTGTCAATTTGACCTTTAGTGCTATTCAATAAGGTTCATAACAAATTACAAGTACTCACTGTAGTCTAAGCAATGTAGGTGTGTTCCTAACGTCGAAGAGTCAATGTGCACTTTATTACCGCTGCACTAAGTTCAAAATCAATTGAATAGTCACAACTCGACCAAATAAAATAGTCCCAAAAAAGTAAGAGCTATAGATATTTAGTACTGCTGTAATTTCATTCCGAAAATCATTCATAAAACTGAATTCTGCCACATTCCAAATCTTTTTGACAGAACGAAGTCTGTCGGGTCTGTTGAATAAAATTTTATATGTTCGCAATAATATATTTATACAGCAAAAAGAGCAATAACCGATGGTTAGATTTGTTACCAATGGACAAACTACTGAGGATTTAAAAAGGCTTTTTGAAATAGTAGTAATAGTAAAGACTAATGGGGCAATATCTCAACGAAATATTTTGATATCCTTGGTCTAACTTATAAGTACTTTATCAATATACAATCCCAGACAGTGGGACGAGTTTGAACTTTAAATACGTGCTTGGAAAATAAAGATTGCGATGTTTGTTCTGTTTGTTGATACATTGTTATCTTTACTTTACTGATATATTTTTATAAAAATTAATAAATCAAACGTAATCGTTTAAAGTTATATCTGAGAAGATACCCTACATTCGGTAAGTTATAACAATTGATATAATTTATTAGTTTGTTTTTATAATTTTATATTGAAAGTTATGAGCGTCTTTTTCCTGAGTTTAGCATAATAATATTTACAATATACATATAATATATATATAATAGGTAAGTCAAATTTCGAGAAGGAGGTCAACCGCCGAATAGAACTCAGCTGGGCAGCGTTCGGAAAACTACGCCAGATATTTCGTCCGATATTCCTCAGTGCCTGAAGACCAAAGTCTTCGAACAGTGCGTGTTGCCAGTGATGACCTACGGTTCTGGACGTGGTCGCTGACTATGGGCCTCATGCGGAAGCTCAGAGCCACTCAGCGTGCGATGGAGAGGGCTATGCTCGGAGTTTCTCTACGTGATCTAATTAGAAATGAAGAGACCCGTAGTAGAACCAAAGTCACCGACATAGTTCTACGAATCGCGAACCAGAAGTGGCAAATGGGCGGGGCACATAGTCCGAAGGACCGATGGACGTTGGGGGCCGAAGGTGCTGGCGTGGCGACCCCGCACCGGACGCCGCAGTGTAGGCAGACCCCCCACAAAGTGGACCGATGATATAAAGAGGGTCGCCGGTAGCCGCTGGAGCCAGGCGGCGCAAGATCGGGCCTTGTGGACGTTATTACGTGAGACCTATGTCCAGCAGTGGACGCCCATCGGTTGAAGCGACGATGACGACATAATATTATTATATAATAGTGTAGACTATAATTCCATTACACTTCCATTACTTGCGTTACATAGCCGAACGTGACGGCTGAATCTTGTTTAATTCCATTACATTTCAATGTCTCGCATGCGCAATGATGCAAGTCCTGCGAATAGAAGTACTGGTTTCGATTTTAAAAGGGCCGTAGCTAGTTGCCATGCCACATAAAATTTTATAACATAATTTAATTTCAAAATTATTTGGTAGTTATAGGTATTGAAAATAGAAGTTAGAACTTATAAAACCACTGTTTCCGTGGTGTCACATTTGTAGTTCACGATTCCGTGGAAATATGGATAAATTCGTGATATATCGCATCGAATTATCAACCAATCTAAATCAATCTTGAATCCACCTGAAGGCATTAAAAATTTTCAACAAGATCGGTCCTGCTGTTTAGGAGAAACAGAGACATACACAGAAGAACGAATTGTCCCATATTCCACACGGTATCTGGATATTTAAGCGAAATGCAACAAATTACTGCGAGTTCTCCAAAAATATTTATTTTAAACAATTTAGCAGTATATCTCTTTAAAACAACTACACCACGAAGCAGCTCGAGAGAATATACTTATACAATTGTTCCGTTTGTTAAAGTTATCTCGTTTTGCATAACATTTCGTAATATTGCACTATGTTAAGTGTTGCCACTATATTACCCAATAATTCACAATGTTTTAGAGCAGTGTTGCCACATAGTAATTTATAGTTTAACATATGGAATCTGGATAAATATGGAAATTACTCTACTGAGAGATTGTGTTTAGCATTTACATTTGACATTCGTCATATCTTTTTCTTTTCGCGACGTAAATTTACACTAATAATGGAATAACGGAATCAAGAACTACGCTGATAACAGGTAGTACTTGAATAATTTTATATAGACACCAAATCAATAATAAAAACGTTACTATATCTCTTTCTAACTTCACTAACTTATATCTCTCAATCTGATCACACTTTTCGTAACGCTCTAGTCGGGCATTCACCAGCTTACTCCCCAAGTTATGCGTAAAGAAGCTTTTAACCTCAATAAATAATGCACATTGTACCTTATAACATGCAAATATACTCACAGGATACGCAGTGCAGGCGTGCGAAGAAATGCGCGCTCATCTATGTGTGAGATGCGATTACGTTTCAGGATCCTGTTTACAAAAACATAATCACCAATTAATAAATAATCTACAGTACTCTGATTTAAATATAAACGAATAATTTATAATAGTAATGGTAAAAAAAAATGCTTTGAGATTAATCACAAAGGCAAAACGGATCTCACTTAAGGATGAAGAAGGCCTCACTAGAAGTTCCCACCTTCCTTGTATATCACTAAAGCCATTATTAAACATATTAGTACTCTGAAACCTGGTTAAGGAGAACCCTAACATGTTTATTGTCTGATATATGTATTTAAATTGACGGATAAATCGTTACTGAAAATATACAAAAGTAAAACAGATATGCTTTCATAGATTACTTCGATGGTGAGTTTTATTACGTCGGATCGGGAAATTGCAACACTACGGCGTCACAGACACAACATTAGACCTGATGAGTCCCTATTTAACCAATAGAACGATAAAGATCTGTGTTAATGGCAAGCTTTCTGCGGGGTCTGTGAAGAAACTGGGAGTCCCACAGGGTTCCATATTGGGACCATTTCTCTTCCTCATTTACATTAACGACCTTCCTTACTTCGTTAAAGATGATCATGAAATTGTTTTGCTTGCTAACGATGCTTCGCTATTGTTTAAGATTAATAGACGACAAACAAGTTAACAGCTCAATAAAATATATAATGGTTTGAAGCTAATAATTACGGAAAATACTCAACGGGAAAAAAACCAAATGCCAAACAAATGAATACCATTGTTAAACTTAATAATCAGGAACTAGATCTTGTAGATAGTACCGTTTTCTTAGATATCACGTTAGATAATAAACAACAGCGGCGGTCCCATATAAGGGGTCTATCGAATAGGCTCAGTTCTGCGGGTTATGCTGTTAAAATAATTCGTCGTCTGACAGATGTTGTAACATACATTTCAGCTATATTCACAGCATTATATATATTGCCGTACGGTATTCTTCTTTCGGTAATGCTGCTAATATAGATGCAATATATGTACTGCAGAAAAACATCTCTAGAACGTCTCGTGGGAGTTTATTATAGAAACGTATACAGTTACCTTTAAATGAGTTGTTAATTTTATGCAGTCTACTGGAATTTATAACAAGTTTGTTTTTGTTTCGTAAGTTATATGATGTACATTCACTCTTTTTATTAAAAGAGTCAATGTTTTTAAATCAAAATCAAAATATCTTTATTCAAGTAGGCATATTACAGCACTTTTGAATCGTCAAATATTTTTTTTTTCTTTTCTTTTCCACACTAATTCTAATGTACGTCTGATGATGATACTCCAGAACGACTTAAAATCTAAAGTTACGAGGGTTCCTTCGCGCCCCGATCCGAGAAGAGCCCACAACAAACTCAGTCGGGTATTCTGTTTTTTTTTTTTTCATCATCATTACAATATCATGTTAGTTTAATATATTTCAATTCAAATTAGAGCAGTTCGTTCACTCCCACGCGTTTTTATCGTCTAAGTACTCTTGCAACTTATAATACGATTTTTCTATCAACTTTCTTTTAACAAAGACTTTGAATTTATTAATTGACATCTTTAGAACATCATCTTTATGTACACACAACAAGTTTTCTCAAGCCCAGGACCTCCTGTGTGTCGCCAAATAAGCTAGCCACTAGGCCAATAAGCCTTAATACCCAATAAAATATCCTAGTTTATATAAATAGGATTTTATTACAAATATCCTGGAAACCAGGTGGTTTCACTGAATCTGTAATAAATTACGTGAATCGAATTACATGTGAATAGAGGAAAGTAATGTTTGCTTATGGGACTTATGTTTTAATAAAATTCGTACCCTCCATTACTACTAAAGGGACAGGAAACAAATATTATCAAATCCGTAGATCATCGTGAATGGATTTTACGACTCGAAGGGTCTCTTCCCTTTTACTACGATTTTGCGATTTACTACAATGTACAGTGACATTTCAAAGTAATATTTACTTTATTATAAACCTACATTTTAATATATATAACTCTTAGTATGTCACTGAACCTCTTTTTGTGTGTTTTGTGTCTGGTCTGGTCTGGTCGAGAATGGTTTAGATTGACAAATGACAATTAGATCCGATAAATGACGAATTTACCTATATCTCCACGGGATTATGAACTACGCTAATGACATCACCGGGAAAAGCTAGTTACGTATTTATATTATTAGCTGTATGTTATAATTACATACAATATTTGTCTGTCTAACAGTCTTTTGTGTATTCTTTTAAAAAAATTACGGATGAAACGCGTGATTAGCGACACGAAGATGAGCAGCGTTTTTTATGCTAAATCGTTTGAAGGTAAGTTAGTTTTAATATTTACAAATAACATGTGGCATTTTAATTTGCCACTCGTCATTTAATTATTTAATATACCATTCTTCATTAAATATAAAAACATTTCATATTCTCATTTCTACGTTTTAGATTTTAAAAAAGTTTGATTAATAATTTCTAATACTAACAAAAAAACACGTGGCAATTTTAATATTTTAAAGACAATTAAATTTATAATATCTTCCTTTTCCCCTCCCTTTTGAACATGACTTAAAAATTAAGGTTTGCCACAGATGTTACACTTCTACTTTGTACGTAAGCATTTTAAACTTTTGAAAAAAACGTTTCTTTGTTAAATCTAAAATATTTATAAGGTAAGTTATTCCGTATGAATGTTTCACGAATATCTCTCAAAGAATGTGTAATTTGTAATCTCATATGTGTACCGCTAACATATTCGGCATTCCAACCGTTTCTGTTTCCATAGGATAGCCATAACCCAACATTTACACAGACTAAGCACGGAAATGGTTTCATATCCTGTGATGCAACCTATGATTGGCTTACTAAGTGGCGAATCAAAGCTAGTGCCCCCCCATTCACATCACATCACATTCACCCTAAGACGAGCAACTTGTCCGCCAGTCTAATTAGGTTTTCACACATTTCCTGAAACCACTACTTGTAAATACCTTGGTTTCCATCTGGATCGTAGGATGACATGGAAAGACCACATAAAAACAAAGCGGAAGGAAATCAACCTATGGTTCAGGAACCTGCTCTGGCTCCTCGGCAGACAATCTGCCCTCTCACTGAGCAACAAAGTAAGAGTGTACTGCTCTATAATAAAGCCCATCTGGACCTATGGGATCCAGCTGTGGTCCACAGCAAGCGCGACAAATATGATGTGTCTCCAGAGAACTCAGAACAACATACTGTGGGTCCTTTCATCGACTCCCTGGTTCGCCCGCAACACGCAGATCCACGAGTATCTGGAGATTCCAACAATTGGTCAAGAAATAAAACGCTACACAGACAAATACAAATAACGTCTAGCGACTCTCCCTAACCCACTGTCTAGTACACTCTTACAGCAAAACCACATTAGAAGATTGAAGAGAGCAGATGTGCTCAGAAATTGAGGGGAGTTAGAGCAGTTGCCCTACCTTTCCAAACACCTTACTTCATACCACAAACCTGATCATATCATTAGACTGATGGCAGGTAGACTCAAGGGAAAAAAATATCCTGTGATTATATAACAAAGAGGTACCCTTTTAATTTCAAATAATTAAAAAAAAAACATAAACCCTATGTATTACATTTATTTGCAATTAAATGTCACGCCGATGTGTTTTCTGTTATACTATAAATTATTAGGTGGCAACACTGATAAATTTAAAGTACTGTGAATTATTAAACAATATAGTGGCAACACTGAAAATTACGAAAATATCGTAGAACAACAGAATGAACATAATCTCTCGTACTGCATTGTGGCGTGTGGTTGTTTTAAGAGAAATAGTGCTAAATTATGTAAGAGATACAGTACATGTTATGTAAATTTAAATATTGAGGTAAATAAAAAATGTTAGTTTATATTAGTTGGTGTTTTTGTACTAACAGAGTGGGTACGTAATAAGGAAAATGTTGTAATACCGTCGATATTTAAAAAATCGCATCAAGTTAATCGCAAATCGTTTCGAAGATATCACATTAAGTGGTCGTTTATAGCTTATAATTTGCGATGACGTGCGAATAAAGAGAACCCCGTTCTTAGTGGCTTTCCACATTGCAACGGGAGTAATTGTGTCACAAAGTCAACCAAAGCTTTCGAGATAATTCGCAAAAATTTTAATTTTCCTTTTCGTTAAAACCTTCTGCAAACTATTAAATTCTTTTTAAAGAAATGATGAATATAATCGATGAATCTATGATTTATGACGTAACGAAATAAACTAAATCAAAGTAAAAAATAAGAGAACGTGGTATAAAAGAAGATGTAGTGACTAAAATGGAGAAAGGTATGCTAAAATGATTTGGGCACGTAGAGAGAATGAATGAAAGAAGACTGACAAAAAGGATTTATGAGTCAAGAGTGAATGGAAAAGTTGGTAGGGGAAGACCAAGGCGAATGTGCCTGGACCAAATTCAGGACATTTTAAATAAGGGCCAGGTCAAGAGTACTCTAAACCGACGAACTTGTATGAAAGGTTTTATGAGAATGAAAGAAGCGCAGGAGATATGCAAGGATCGTGGCAAGTGGAAGGACGTGGTCTCTATTTACGATTACCCCTATGGGAATGAGGCGTGATGCTATGTACGAAGTGAAATAGGGATTCATTTGTACATATCAAATAAGAAAACTGTCATTTTAAGGCTATCTATATCGGAATCTGAGTAAATGAAAAGCCTTTATGTGTAATAAAAAGCTTTAGTTCTTACAATAGGATTTTGTTACAAAAACAGGGATATGATATCGCTGCATTGGAAGAATAGTGACAGAATCCAAAATGATAACTTAACTGATGATCCGTTGATTTAGTGGTGCCTAAAGAACATTTTGTTGATTTTTAACTGAGTTTTTAACGAAAGATAATATAGACTATTGAGGATTTTACTGTCTTTAACAAGCAAATTTCGGAAATATTTGCTTGTGCGATTATTTACCCAAAACAGCGATATTATTAGTGAAAATCCAAAATACTAACTTAACAGATGACCCGTTGTATATTTTTGGTGCTCAAACGATATTTCGTTGATATGAAAATGAGCTTTTAACGTAAATAAAGACTATTTGGAATTCTGCTCTGTCCTAAACAATAAAATTTTGCAAATTCTGACATGTGGCATTTTTTACCCAAAGCAGCGATATCATAGTCTGAATCGAAAATGCTAACTTAACAGATGTTCCGTGGTTGATTTTGTGGTGCCTGAACGACATTTTGTTGAATTGGAAATGAGTTTTTAGTAAATGAAAATATAGTTTGCTCTGGATTCTGCCGTCTTAAATTTTGAAAATTCTTGCTTGTGGGATTATTTATCAAAAACAGCGATGTCACAGTAACAATCCAAAGTGCTGACTTAACAGATGATTCGTTGTTGATTTTGTGGTGCCTAAACGACATTTTGTTAATTAGAAAGTGAGTTTAGTACAAGAAAGTATAGTTTACTCTCGATTCTGTTCTGTCTTTAATTTTGAAAATTCTCGCTTGTGAGATTGTTCACCAAAAGCGATTTCATAATGATAATCCAAAATAGTAACTTAACAGATGATCCTTTGCTGATTTTGTGGTGCCTAAACATTTTGTTGAATTGAAAATGAGTTTTTAATACAAGAATATACAGACAACTCTGGAGTTTGCTCTATCCTTAACCATAAAATTTTGGGAATACTCGCTTGTGGGATTGTTTACCCAAACCAGCGATATATGATTTGGAAAAATGCCACATCTAACACAGACAGTAGCTCGATAATTTATAAAAAAGATAAAGATGTGTCTGTATTTAGCGGTTTAAGGTCAGGCTATAGAGTACGACGCACTCAGAGGAGGTTAGGAAAGGGCTGGAGGGTGGTTGAGGCACGTCATAAATCAGAGCGCGTCATTTCATCGACGCTTTGAGAAGGGTTGCCTCGAACATCTCTATAGTTATGTATACTCTTGTATTTATGACATAATTTCAATTTACAAGAGCTGGTTAGGAACTTTCTACTTTCTCATAAAATTATACTTATAAAAGTTTCTGAATTCTTGTTATTGGTTCAATTTCTTTCTATATATATCCTGTAGCATCGCGGTAGTGTCTCGAATGCCGTTTTATTATCTGTATTTCATTTCGTCCATTATTTTTTATATCTGTGGCTATCATTCTTTAACATCTCTTGTTTGTCTATTATTGAGTCTTTTGGAACATAACCTCGCTACCAACGAAAGAAGCCCTTGAAATCTATCAAGGTTATATAATATAGAATACTCAATAAATTAATTAATCAGAAAATACAGTTCCCCACACAACCTGTTCAAATTTTCAATCGACTTAAGTTCAAGTACATTTTATTTTAACTTCAAAATGGATGACACTGCATCGGACTACATTTTCCAAACCTTAATTCTATTAAATCGCACTCTTCCTGTACATATACTTTGCTAAAATTTTCAATCGTTAATAAAATACGTCGTCGTTCATCAACTTAAGTTCGAGTGCATTTTTTTAACTTGTAGTGGATGATGATGGATGTGTATACATTTTTCTGACGTTATATATTTTAATTTATTATACGATAAGCTAAATATTATGAATGAAGCTTTGAAAGGGAAAGGAACTTGGGATCAAAATTTACAAAAGATGGAACATGTGAAAGTGATATTGAAAGGAGTGTAAATGCAGGGAATATGGTAAATGGTGCTCTGCACGCCCGTATGAATAGCCAGATGGTGTCTCAAAGGGCTAGACTGGCTGTGCATGCTGGAGTGTTGGTGCCAACACTTATGTATGATAGTGAAAGTTGGGTATGGCAGAAGAATCACAAAAGTAAAATAAATGCGGTAGAGATGAGAAGCATCAGTGGATTAAAACTGAGTGACAGAGTAAGAAATAGTGTGATAAGAGAACGTTGTGGTATAAAAGACGACGTAGTGACTAAAATTGAGAAAGGTATGCTTAAATGATTTGGAAATGTAGGGAGAATGAGTGAAAGGAGACTGAAAAAAAGGATTTATGAGTCAAGAGTAAATGCGAAAGTTGGAAGGGGAAGACCAAGGCGAACGTTTCTGGACCAAATCCAGGACATTTTAAATAACGGCCAGGTCAAGAGTACTCTAAACCGACGAACTTGTATGAAGGGTTTAATGAGAGTGAAAGAAGCGAAGGAGATATGCAAGGATCGTGGCAAGTGGAAGGACGTTGTCTCTGCCTACCCCTATGGGAATGTATGTGTGTATGTATAAGTTGTACAACGTCTTATAAATTCTCTTGTAATAGTTTTACAGCCTCTTCCCATACAATTATTAAAATTGTAGGTACATAAGGAGTGGCAATTATTACTTTGTTCTAGTGGTCAGCATTTTAGGCAAAATAATAAGGTTGAAGATTTTGAATCTCAATTCTTGACACTAATTATAGATAGTTGACAACACTCTCAAATCTTTTAATATCGATAGATTATTACTTCATAAAGACATAATGTGGTCTGTGAATGTGATAAAAAGACATTTCAGTGAGGACGTGCAATAAAGTTTTAAAGGCTTTTGAACAGTAACCAACGGAGGACGTGACGTCCCGTTGGATGCATTTAATGTCAGCTATCCACGGACTTTTGCCACTTGACTCTCTATAAAAACTGACATTAAATGGAATTTTTATAGCTACAAAACACATAAATTATTCCTACTTATTTAATTAATGATGCAAAACTTTTCAAAGAACATTAGATATTTAAAAAAAACAACCACGGTAGTAACTTATGTAATGTAACCTCCTTAGTGCTTTTGACATTATAAACTTTTTAAAGCAACCTTATGTCGTTTGACATAATTGTCAACGATTGACAAATGTGCATATATACTCTGTATTCGTGTGTCAAATACAGGATAGAGTTTGTAATGTGTTTTTTATTGATTTAATGTTTTATTACGTATTTTTTATATCATTACTGTGCACTCCTTTTCTATATAAACTATAAGTGTGGGAAATTTCGTACGTGTCTGCACAATTTGCTGATATGTATAAATAAATAAAAAAAAATCTTTGGAAAACTCATTTTTAAGTTTTGTTTATATTTGTACAAATGTAAAACATCAGATTTCCGAGACTTGAGTTGGGAAAAAGGAAGTGTGTAAGGAATTTAATGAAATTAATTGTCATTAAAATATAATTGTGTCGAAATATATAACTTATTGATATCTCAAATGACGAATTGTAAATAAAAATACCACGTGCGTTTTGTCAATGTTAAAAATGATTAATTAAATGATTAAAAGACGAGTGGCAAATGAAAATGCCATACGTTATTTGTAAATATTAAAACTACCTTCAACCGAATTATCATAAAAACGCTGCAAGAAGCTCTTAAAATTTTTTTAAAAAGTAATAGATAAAAAAGTCAATGGCCTGTAGTGTTTGTTTGTGAATTAAATAAAAGGTCGACGACGACTCAGCAACTAGAAGTAGCCAATAGAACCTCGACACTGACACAAAATGCCGTATCAATTTAATTGAAATACCCGAAAAGATAAGCAGTCACGAACGATGTTCTGTTAACAGCGTAAGGGGGGATGGGGATTGGAAAGGGGCGGAGGTGGGCGTTTGTAACGTCACGATATTTACGTTGGACCTCGTATCAGTGATTCAAAAACATGAAATAAAAAAAAGTAAAAGTATATATTAATCTATATTATAAGAAAAAAATGTTTGTTTGAAGGCAGTAATCTCAGGAACTACTGGTCCCATCTGAGGGCCGTTGTAAACCTCTTGATGGGGCCCTACCACAAAAATCATCATCTACTTTTAATAGTACCACTTAAGTAGTTATCAAAGTCTAATAACAATTTTCAATAGCATGGGTTTATACATTTACCAGCCTGTATGGGACCCACAGCTGGGCATAGGCCTCCTTTGTTAGACGAGAGGGAATGAGCTATAGTCCTCACGCATGCTTTCATCAAGAGACTTCACATTCATCTTCCATTCGTTAGCTGTTGGGGAGGGATTTGGGTGCAGGCAAATCCCTCCAGGTTCAGTAGACTGTATGGGGTTCCTAGGGCTTCGATATTAGTTTCTTCTGTGAGTAAGGGTTTGGGTCTTCAGGGTTCGGAGGTTCGGACGTCTGTGCTCGGGCTTTGGCCTTTCAATTATTGCGGGTTCGGATCTTCAGTTTGTGCTTCTGTCTTCCGGGTTCGGTTCGGCTGTTACGGGTTCTTGAATGTTCACAAGTCGTGTTTAGTACTGAGATCTACTCTATTCGAGAGTTTAAGACGAAATGTGACAAATGAACTCTGAGATAGGCCTTTTATATAACTCTCCTGCTCGGCATGTACATACGGCGTCACGAGTAGGAGAGAGGGCGATCGAGGGTGCTGAGGTGGAAGAGGGAGGTCGCCGGCGGTTGACCAATCAGATCTAGTCGCCGCGCGCGACGGGCTAGGCTCGTTGCTCCCGTCCGCAATACTAGCCTTTCGACGAAGTAACTACATCTTGAGGAAACCTGCATTTATTTACAAGCAAATATAATAACAATTTAATTTAAAGAAGGTATTTGTTATGAAAAATCTTCTTTCGAGCTTTCTGTTTAGTAAGTGTCAATTATATAATCAAAGTTTAAAGATCACGCCAAAGAATTTTCAGTCACGTGACCTGTCTTGTTCCATGTGCTTCGAGTACCTCTTGTGCCGGAGCCCTCTTGGGCCAGGGGCCTGTGGCATTTTGCCAGCCCTGCCACCATATAGTGACGTCACTTTTGTAGTGGTAGATATAGCCCATTCAACTGCGTAAATGGTTAAAGTTTTGCAAAAACTATGTATGACAGAATTGTTCGTCTTTAAAAGTTCTAAGTCCAGAACAGTATATGTCTATCTTTTAAGGTTGGCTTACCATAATCCTTTTTATGATTGACATATATGTTTCGCGATTTGGTTAGTTTATGTAAAACTATGGCCCCTAAATCTTAATTTTGTAAGACAGTGTCTTAATGATTCATTATTTACCAATGCACTACCTCTGGTTCTAAAGATATGTTTTAAAAGCATGATGTTTTAATGACGACATGATTAAAAAAACGACCATTCTTATTTTTAAATGGAAGTTAACCACGCGTAGTTTTAAATTCCGTGGAAATATGAGCAAACTGCCTCATTGGTCTAGTGGTTAGCATGTTCGACTACAGACATGAGGTCCTGGGTTCCAGCCAATTCAAAAATCGATATTGAGTTTTCTATTAAGATTTTCTCAATATTTGCCCAAAGTTGGGAAATTGGCGGTGTGTCCACCCCTGTGCCTCGGAGAGCACATTAAGCCGTCGGTCCTGCGCCTGACCTCTTTCCGGTCGTGTCAGATTCCCGTCACATCGGACTATGAGAGTGAAGGAATACAGAGTGCACTTGTGTACTATGCCTGCCAATCCGCAGTGGAGCAGCGTGGTGGGTCTATGCTCTAAAAACCCTCGCTCCTCGAAGTTAGGAAGCCTGTGCCCAGTAGTGGGATGTTAAAGGGCTACTTACTTTTTTTACTACGTTGTCAGTAAGAGTATACGTCGCAAAAGCAGAGTTGTATTTCAATATCTATCTACATTAATCCCATATCCTAATGCAATCGAGAACTACGCGGGTAATACGACGAACAGATAGTGAAATACATAAACAGTGAGTAAACAATTTCACCTAATTAATTAATGTAATGTTTTATCTCTTGTTGATCTTGTTTTCGCGTAGGAGTTTAATTTATTCTAAGGAAACTAAAGGTAATTAATTATGTATTGATGTAAAACAATAATAGAGAATTGTTACATTTGCATTTGCTTGTGCAATAAAGCAGCATATTTTGTGACTTTCCCTTTGAATATTGATTATTATAATTAAGAACACAAATTTTATTTTTGTTTCGCGATTTGGTGAGTTTATGTAAAGACTGCCTCATTGGTCTAGTGGTTAGTATGTTCGACTACAGACATGAGGTCCTGGGTTCGAGTCCCAGGTCGGGCCAATTCAAAAATCAATATTGAGTTTTCTATTAAGATTTTCTCAATATTTGCCCGAAGTTGGGAAGTTGGCGGTGTGATCCACCCCCGTGCCTCGGAGAGCACGTTAAGCCGTCGGTCCTGCGCCTGATCTCTCTCCGGTCGTGTCG
>JACTOM010000931.1:5515572-5559402 GCA_015832385.1 Elymnias hypermnestra
CCCTAGATGCGTGCATGCAATTCAACGAACACATTCGCACCGTCCGTGGCAGGGCAGCGTTTGTGCTAAGTCGCCTCTATCCCATGATCTGCAAGAAGAGTAAATTGTCACTGCGCCACAAGGTGACACTCTACAAAACTTGCATCCGCCCCATATTCTCCTATGCGAGCGTAGTGTTCGCTCACGTTCCTGCACGCCGGCTGGTTCGACTCCAGACGCTGCAGAACAAATTCATGCGCATAGCCACGGGCGCCCGCTGGTTCATGCGCAACGTCGATCTCCACAGAGATCTCGACCTCGCAACGGTCAACAACCATTTCAAAACGCTCTCCGTAGACTACTACAAGAGAGCCGCCAATCACCCCAACCCTCTCATTAGAAATGGTTGTTGACCGTTGCGAGGTCGAGATCTCTGTGGAGATCGACGTTGCGCATGAACCAGCGGGCGCCCGTGGCTATGCGCATGAATTTGTTCTGCAGCGTCTGGAGTCGAACCAGCCGGCGTGCAGGAACGTGAGCGAACACTACGCTCGCATAAGAGAATATGGGGCGGATGCAAGTTTTGTAGAGTGTCACCTTGTGGCGCAGTGACAATTTACTCTTCTTGCAGATCATGGGATAGAGGCGACTTAGCACAAACGCTGCCCTGCCACGGACGGTGCGAATGTGTTCGGTGAAGTGCATGCACGCATCTAGGGTGACTCCTAGATATTTGGCTTTCCGTTGCCAAGGGATCGGAGAATTAAAAAGTTTAATTGTTGCCAGATCTCGGCGATCTGGCCTCTTAGGACCGGTGAACAATATAGCTGTGCTTTTCTCAGCATTAGCCTCAATTCTCCATTTGCGGAACCAATCGCCTAGGCTATTGACCGCTTTCTGGAGGCGAGAGGAGATGTGAGTAAGCGAGTACGAGGAGGTGTATAGTGCGGTGTCGTCCGCGAACTGAGCTAGGTGAACGTGAGGCGTTCTAGGCATGTCGCTGGCGTACAGCGAGAAGAGCAGTGGTGACAGTACGGAGCCCTGGGGGACTCCGGCCCGAATTGAACGGCGTGAGGACAGAGTGCCCTCGACGCGGTAACGAAAGCTGCGGTTTGTTAGAAACAATGCCCGCCAGTTTAATGCAAGCCCTTTTATACTAGTTTCTGCGAGTGGGGGTGGTTCGAATGTTGGTAGACGTTTGTCGCTAGCTCGCTGCACACCTTGTTACCAACATTAAAATACGTTGCCGCCATCAAATATAAACTGCCTCATTGGTCTAGTGCTTAGCATGTTCGACTACAGACATGAGGTCCTGGGTCGGGCCAGTTCGAAATCGTAATTGAGTTTTCTATTAAAATTCTCAATATTTGCCCGAAGTTGGGAAAAATTTGGCGGTGTGCTCCACCCCCTTGCCTCGGAGAGCACGTTAAGCCGTCGGTCCTGCGTTTGATCTCTCTCTCTGGTCGTGTCGGATTGCCGTCACGTCGGACTATGAGAGTGAGCAGCGTGGTGGGTCTATGGTCTAAAAACCCTCTTACGTATGCGGGAGCGGGGAGGCCTGTGCCCAGCAGTGGGACACTAAAGGGCTGCTACTTACTTTTTTATAAATATAAAATAACCTAAGCTATATATATGTCGGAGTGCAAGAGTCTGTGGATCGATGGTCCGTGTGTAATAGTCTGTGGAACGCTGGCGCCATCTTTGTATCGGTGTGGGGGCAGAGTCAATAAGTGGCAGTCCGGCGCGTCTCTCAGCAGTTCTCGAGTGGCGAGGAGTCATTAATACAGTAATAACATTTAGATATTAGCCAATTCTAATTCGACTGCCTCATTGGTCTAGTGGTTAGCATGTTCGACTACAGACATGAGGTCCTGGGTTCGAGTCCCGGGTCGGGCCAATTCAAAAATGGATATTGAGTTTTCTATTAAGATTTTCTCAATATTTGCCCGAAGTTGGGAAGTTGGCGGTGTGATCCACCCCCGTGCCTCGGAGAGCACGTTAAGCCGTCGGTCCTGCGCCTGATCTCTCTCCGGTCGTGTCGGATTCCCGTCACATCGGACTATGAGAGTGAAGGAATAGAGAGTGCACTTGTGTACTATGCCTGCCAATCCGCAGTGGAGCAGCGTGGTGGGTCTATGCTCTAAAAACCCTCTCTCATATGAGTGAGGAGGCCTGTGCCCAGCAGTGGGACGTTAATGGGCTGCTACTTACCTTTTTATTAGCCAATTTAAATAAATTTTTCAATTTATGTTTATATACATTAATATTATTAATGTCTTTAAGAGGGTTGGGTAATTTATTATTAATTTTAACAGCCATGACGTGACAGTTTCCATCATAAAGCTGTGTTCTTGTACTGGGTCTAACTAAATCATTTCGAAATCTAAATCGTGTAAAATGTGTAATTTTTAATTGGCCCGACCCGGGACTGGAACCCAGGACCTCATGTCTGTAGTCGACCATGCTAACCACTAGACCAATTAATAATAATATAGTATAGCAATTACGAATTGACTATAACTCTCTCGTTCCCTTAATTACATAGCCACGTTTCAGCTCAGTTTCATTAAATATCCACAAAATATACAACGCGCTTCATGAAGTTTTTAATAAAATATTTCTATAACTTTTCGTGACGACAATGTCTTTTGTGAGGGACAAGGCGTCACATAATTCTTTAGTAATGTTTAGCCGTGATTCTTATCAATGGACTGGACTGAGTTTCGTGTTATTTATTTAAGTGAGGCACGTACAATAATAGAGGGTTGCGGCTAACACGATTAGGGAGTTGCCTTAGGCTTGTACAATTTGATTCATTGACAATAGAAATTTATTTTGTGGGATTAAGCGCTTTCAATCGACATCGGCTAAAAGCTCTATACGACAACTTTCAAATCAAATCAAAATATCTTTATTTTGAATCGTCAAATATGATATATTTTTTTCCACACAATAATTCTATTGTACGTCTAATGATGGTATTAAAGAACGACTTAAAATCTAAAGTTACAAGGGTTCCTTCGCGTCCTGATCCGAGAAGAGCCCACAACAATCTCCGTCGGGTATTTTGTATTACAATATCATATTGGTTTAATATATTTCCATTAAAATTAGAGCAATTCGTTTATTCCCACGCGTTTCTATCGTCTAAGTAATCTTGCAACTTGTAATATGATTTTTCTATCAGCTTTCTTTTGAAAAAGACTTTGAATTTATTAAGTGCCATCTTAATAATATAAATATTATATAAAGCTGTGTATTTAGTAAATAAATGCGAAGATAAATTAATGGACATTTGATACTTTCTCTCAAAGGTCATTCCAGTTATTTTCGAAGAAACTTTTCTATATAATGAATACTATATTAAGATGGCTTGATTTGCTCTTATAGTATTTAATAAACTATATTTTTTCTTTACATAAAAATGAAAAAATAAATCTCTTAATTTTGATATTTTGATTACATTTAATTGTTTTTTAAATTATGAATTCTGGTGGCTATTTAGAAACAAACATTTACATTTAAGACGAAATTGGACAGGTGAGCTAATAAAATGACTAAGAACGGATTTACCCATGTTACCATGAAAAGCTGATGAAACATCTTAGTCCTTTTAATTAAAAACGCTTTGGTATTCTCACTGCAAATATCTGTGTACCGGAATTGACTTATTATCAAGAGAACATTGAGAACTTTAACCAGTTTATAAATAAAAACGGCTGTTGTAATATTTTAATGCCTGGAAAACCTTGTAAATCCCTTACATTGGGGAAGCCTATGAACAATGGTAAAACACTCGGAGGGTCGACTCCATTACTCTTAATTATTTAAAGCGCGAATATACTTTAATATTCAAGTTTGAAAAGTTAATTATAAGCTGCAAATTAAAAGTCACATCACAGATTCTTGAGTCTAGTAGGCTTTTACAGCACTTTAGAATCTTCAAATATAGTCTTTTCCAGGACCGATTCTTATATCAATTAAATTTTTTTAGCACTTTAGAATCTTCAAATATATTCCTTTCCAGTGAAGATTCTTTAATCAAACACATTTTTACAGCAATTTTTAGTCTTTAAATATAGTCCTTTCCAAGAAAGACTCATTAATCAAATACACTTTTCCAGCACTTTTCAGTCTTTAAATATAGTCCTTTCCAGGAAAGATTCTTTGGTCAAGTAGGCTTTTACAATAATTTTGAATCTTCAAATATAGTCCTTTCCAGGACAGATTCTTATATCAATTAAACTTACATAGCACTTTTGAATCTTCACATATAGCCCTTTCCAGGAAATCTGCGATGTGAGCCCAATGACTTCCTGTAGACCTCGGTAAAACACTCGGAGGGTCGACTCTATTACTCTTAATTATTTAAAGCGCGATTATACTTTAATATTCAAGTTTGAAAAGTTAATTATAAGCTGCAAATTAAAAATCAAATCACAGATTCTTTAGTGTAGTAGGCTTTTAAAGCACTTTAGAATCTCTAAATATAGTCTTTTCCAGGTAAGATTCATTAATCAAATACACTTTTACAGCACTTTTGAATTTTCAAATATAGTCCTTTCCAGGACAGATTCTTTAATCAATTAGACTTTTACAGCACTATAGAATCTTCAAATATAGTCTTTGCCAGGAAAGATTTATTAATCAAGTTCACTTTTACAGTACTATTGAATCTTTAAATATAGTCTTTTCCAGAACAGATTCTTATATCAATTAAACTTTAATAGCACTTTTGAATCTTCACATATAATCTTTTCCAGGAAAGATTCATTAATTAATTAGACTTTGACAGCACTATTGAATCTTCAAATATAGTCTTTCCCAGGAAAGATTTATTAATCAAGTTTACTTTTACAGCACTTTTGAATCTTCAAATATAGTCCTTTGCAGAACAGATTCTTATATCAATTAAACTTTAATTGCACTTTTGAATCTTCACATATAGTCCTTTCCAGGAAAGATTCTTTAATCAATTAGACTTTTACAGCACTTTTGAATCTTCAAATATAGTCCTTTCTTGAAGAGATTCTTTAGTCGAGCAGGTGTTGTAAAAGCCTACTTAACTTAAGAACTATTGATTTGATTATTAACTTACAGCATATCATTAATGTTTCTAACTATAATATTATATTAAGGTTATTTCGCGCGGTTTATTCCATCAATCGTTGATTTGGAATAATAAGAGGTTATTATTATATATTCCCAATGTACGATTGATGATGATATCCGTAGAAAACATAGTCGGGTATACTTTTAATAACAGATTTCCCATAAACTCTCGGGATTTGGGACTACGCGCGTGAAAAAGTGGCAAACAATTATTATATACAATTAAAAATAATAAACAAATATTGTTAATTTACTATTTATTGAGAATTGCTTGAAAATGAAATAAATTTAAAAAATTAAAAAGCTTATCGCGATATGTACTTAACAGTAAATTTCCGAAAGCTTTTAAGCAATCACTTTCAAATTTTGACATTGCTTTCAATTCTCAATCCTTTATGGCTCTGGATAAGCAAAACGATTTATTTTTTAAAAAATAATAATATTTTAATGCATTGAATAATTCAATATGGTAGTAATTTAATGTTGAGCCACAAAAGTTTGCTGCTAGGTTTACTCGTTTATACTTTTTATTCAGCAATTAACATATACATAATGTATTATATATAATGAACGTCGACTGTATACCTAATTATGATATTTACAAAATTTTAAGGCTTTTATCATCGTAATAGTGTATTTTATTTATTTTATAGCGTCTATGTTACCGTTTGAATACGATATCACTATGTGGTGATCTACCCAGAGGGTTATAGCGATCAGATCTATACGGGGGTACCGTATAGTGTCATGGACAGCAGCAACACTTCTGGCAGGTGATCTCCCATGGGAGCTCAGGGCGGAAGTTCTCACGGCTGCTTACCAGTGCAGAGCAGCCGCGAGAACCAAAGGGGAATCTCTAGAAGCTGACGAAATAAGGAGGGTCAGGGTTCTAGCTAACAGAGCCTTGATCCAATGATGGGAGGAGGATCTCTTAGCTAGAACTGCCAATGCAACTCTTAGCAAATGGCTGGGCAGAGAGTACGGATCGCTATCCTACAGGTTGGTACAGGTGCTTACCATTCATGGTTGCTTCGCCAAATACCTGTACCGAAATGTTGGCTGTGAGCCGTCGGCCAGATGTCACGAGTGTGGTGCCTCGTCAGACACAGCCCACCAAACTGAGGCAGAATGTCCTGCGTGGGGACCTCAGCGACTCATTATGACGTCGCTGATCGGCACAGACCTCTCACTGGCAAGTATTATAGAAGCAATACTTATTCAGTGACCAGACCTGGAGAGCGGTTGCCTCCTTTTGCGAGACTGTTATCTCGCTTAAGGCAAACGGCAAAGGGAAAGGGTGAATGCTGCCGAAACACTCCAGCCCCGGCGAAGGGGTGCAGGAAACGTGAGGCGAAGAGTCGTACACCTCTTCCTGTTGTAAAATATCGGTGTGCTGCAACCGAGGGGCCAGAGGAATGCCTCAACGGACCTCTGGCTCCCCACTCATGGGTGATGGCGGTCCTACTGGGTTTCAGTGGGTATTGCGAGTTTGTACCCTCGCGGAGTCCCACTCTCCATTAGTCGGCGTGCGTAAATGCGTAAATGACAAAAAAAAAAACAGAAAAATGTGGTAATCTAACATTGAAATAATCTTATCAGAAATAATTCTGTTTGTAACTAGTGTTAGATATCACTATTATTATATTTTTAAAATAAATATATAAGTAAGACATGTTACATGTGCTACTTCCGGTTAATGCTACGCCGGAAATCATCTCAAGTTTAATGACAACCGTTTGAAGTTGTTTTATCGACTACTGTGGTTGGTGGAGTTATTATTTTTTAAGTGGGGAGTTTTACAAGGAGGTATAATTGATGGTACATGAGAGCGAGAGAAAATTATTAAAAGCCTTCAATACTAGATAACATAATTATTCGATTATTTTTTATCATAATGTGCTTCAACTCTGAAGTATGTATTGTATTATTAATTTCTCACGAAGTTTAAGTTTTTCTTTTGAGAATAAAGATCTTTAAACCTAAAACCTAACTAGGTGACAGGTTAGCGCTTGTCAGTGATGTCATCTGATGATAAGTGAAGATACAGTCTAAGATGGAAGTGCACTAATCTGGTAAGTGGTAATTTACTTTTTATGGTTTGGTTTCTATTCATAGCAGCGTACCGAAAGACAATTTCTTGCTTGGCGGTACGTTTTTGCTGGTAACTAGCCACAGCGGAAGCTTCCCACCAGTCCAGACTCAGATAAATTATAAATTGCCATTTTTTAAAATTAGTCCTATCGAGGATGAAAGCCTTGAAAACTATCAACGTTATCTACATTTTTATAAGGGGTATAAACAAAAACTAAAACAAATTAGCACTCACAAAGTGTGTAGCGAAGGTAGCGACGGCAGTGAGGTGGCAGTGAGCTCCGTTAGATGGTTATCCGCTAAATTGCTGAAATACAAAGGTACGTTAATATCATGATATATGAGGCTTTTGCTTCCGATTTGACCTTCTTTCATTTTAAGCAAGTTATAGTATTAAGTGAGGCAATGAACACAAGAACTGTCAATAACAATTTCCGATAAAATACGCCTATAATTTCCTTAGATATTTATACAATTTCTGGTACATTTGTGATTTCCTGAGAACTTTTTACTAAGTATTTTTGAAATGAATAGTTCTTTGCGTCCTGTGTATTTTATTTTGTTGGTATTGAATCAAACTAAGCCATCACACTCGAGTACGTAACGTTTGTTGGAGTAAAGCTCTCTTATTGCACAATTATAATTATATATATGTCGGAGTGCCGTAGTCTGCGGAACGCTGGCGCCATCTATCTATCGGCGTGGGACAGAGTCATGTATCGGCGGCGGACTCGCTGGTTCTCGGGGTGACGGTCCGCCAAAGCGGTCGACTATGGAAACTGTCGCGTTCTTAGGTATTAGAGTTAATGTTTTTGTGTAAATTGTTATAGGGAAGAACAGGTGATTAGACATTATAATCTGAGTTAATTAAAAAAGTGTTTTTAGGGCACTCAAACACCCACCAACGCTCACAGTATGGAAAATTGAAATATGGATGCCATTAATGACAATGTCGGCGGAGAACCCTACGCCCCTATGCTTTATGCTCCTTTTCCCTAATTCTCCGACATATATTGTAAATTTTATTAATATAGAATAATAATAAAAATAAAATAGTTGTCATTCGTATTAATAAGCTCGCTTTGATGAAGTTTTCACTTGTGTCTTTTGATCTAAAGCACACACTAAGTTTTCTATACGTCATAACAGTGATTAATTTATCTTCTACGAAATTGTAGCAGAAATATAAAAATTTTCAAGTTTGCAATCATAGTTTCAGTTTGATATTATTTTCCTAGTTCCGCTAGTTTCCATCTTGTAATTATACAAATATTTTGTACTTTAATAAAAGGTAGTTTGTTAAAAAGATCATAATGGTTACGTGATAACTTGTAAACGACTACATTCCGAATTTTTTTTTTTTTATTGCTGACAGATTAGCGCTTGACTGTGATCTCACCTGATGGTAAGTGATGATACAGACTAAGATGGAAGCGCGCTAATCTGTTAAGAGGCGATATACCCCTTACGGTTTCTACACAGCATCGTACCGGAACACAAATCTCTTTGTTTGGCAGTACGTTTTTGCTGGTAGGGTGGTAACTAGCCACGGCCGAAGCCTCCCACCAGTCCAGACTCAGACAAATTAGAAAATACAATTTCCTAAATTCGTCCTACCGGGGATCGAACCCGGGACCTCCGCTAGCAAAGCGAATACTCGCACCACTGCGCCAGCGAGGCCGTCAAATGGTAATGTTAATCTAGTAAGAGGTAAATAATTATAGGTAATCAACATGTCCACTTAATATTATCAATACGAGAGTTTGTAAACTCTCTTACACAATATATATTGGACGGATTTTAATTGAAATTCACTCATCGTATAGTGGCTGTTATTATGTATAACCAAACTGCTTCACTGATCTAGTTGTTCGGCTCAAAATTGTGTAATTGGCAGTGTGCTCCACCTCAGTAATTCGAAGAGCATGATAAGCTGTGGGTTCTACGCCTAATCTCTCTCCAGTCGTGTCGGATTGCCGTCACATTGGTCTATGAGAGTGAAGGAATGGAGAGGGCACTTATGTTAGCGCATAACATTGTGTGCTTTTTTTCTTTGGGAAGTGCAAAAGACACGGCAAAAGAGGAGACCTCGCAAAATTCACCAAAATCCAGATACCAGGTGTTCAACTTTCGCATGAGTCCGACTGAGGTATCACGGAATCAAAAGGAGGTAAGTAGAAACTCGCGCCGCCTCCTTATCGGGACGGACCTCTCGTTGGCAAGTATTATAGATACAATGCTTGTTAACAAGCGCGCTTGGAATGCTATTTCCACCTTCTGGGAAACTGTCATTTCGCTGAAGGAGACACGGCAAAGAGAGAGGGCGAATGCAGTAGAGGCACAGTACCCTCGACTTAGGGGAGCAGGAAACAGGAGACCGAGGTTTGTCCAATTCTCCCACATAGTGCACTTTTGACTGGCTTTATTCGAAGGAACCAGAGTGGAATACCACAACGAATCCCTGTTCCTTCCATACACAAATGACTAGGGCTCCAATGGGTTTTAGTGGGTATTCTGTTACTAACCCTTCTCCTTCAGCGGTGAGGGAAAGCATCCACTATATTCTCCCTCGCTCACTCATGGGCATTCTTAGTCGCGACTACAGCCTTGAAGATGTCCATTCCCGCCCTCTTACTGAATTGTGTGCTATGCCTGCCAACTCAACGTGCAACAGCGTGATGGGTCTATGCTCTAAAAACCCTCTCTCCTATAAATGAGGAGGCCTGTGCCCAACACTAGGCCGTTAATAGGCTTACTTACCTTTAGGGACTGAGACACCACGTCGTAAACTCAGGCTTTACACATCACGTCTAAATTCATATTAGCTTATTATATTTTTACCGACCTACAATCGAAGGTTTCCATAATCATTTATTAGTTTTAGCTAGTATTGAAGTCCAGAAACACTAGTACTGAAGCGAGTACACTCCCCATTACGTCAATATGTTTAAAATGTCATTTCCGTAGAAAATAAGTGTTAGTCCAAACTAGTTTATTATACCACAAGTTTGGCGAACATTGATTGTACTGAAAGACACGATATGCAGATTACTTTTGCGAACATTTCAATTAAATTTAAACAGTGTTAATATGAATCTAAATGAAAATATATCGACATAGTTTCTGTGTAGGAAGGTGCGGAAACGTTGAAGTGTTTATGTCGCACGCACGAAGGAGGCAGATGATTTATTAAACGTATTAATAAATGACTTCTTTCGTGTGAGACTTGGCGCCTTAATAAATTATAGTGGATTGTAAAAATAACATGTAGTCGTAAAAGCGTAAAGTGTTGATGATATTGATAATTTGGTTTTGAAACAAATCATATATATGTCGGAAAATAAGAGAGAAAGAAAGCATAAAGCATAGGGGTGTAGGATTTTCCGCCGACATGTTCATTAATGGCATTCATAATTTCCATACTGTGGGCGTTTGTTGGGTAATGTTGGTGCAATCAAACACATTAACACTAATTAACTCATATTATAATATTCAATCACTTAATGTTCCCGATATCAATTACACAATATACTACACAATAATATACTAACTCAATAATACACAAACTCATTAATAATAATTTTCAAAAATCGACCGCATTGGCGGGCCGTTACCCGAGAACTGCCGATAGACGCGCGCCGGACTGCCACTTATTGACTCTGCCCCACGCAGATGGCGCCAGCGTTCCACAGACTATTGCACTCCGACATATATATCAAAGAGAAGGGATAGCTAAAGAAATATCTTAGCTATGTCTATGTAATAACGATGGGGTAAGAGTAATTTGCATAATCTACACTGGAGCAGCGTTATCCAATGACTTTGGAGGCCTATGCCCAACAGCGGCACGTTAGGCAGTTATTACTTACACTTAATATTGTTGAGAACTTAGGGCTTGACCATGCTCATACCTGATGGCAGGTGATATAGTCTAAAATGGAAGCGCGCTAATCAGGTAAGAGGCAACTTACCTCTTATAGTTTTTACACAGCATCTTTTGCTGGTAGGGTGGGAACACGTGCGGAAGTTTTTGTGGTCGTCCATAAGTTCAGGGTGGCTGCGAGGACACGTGGCCTACAGCATGATGCCGATGAGGTCTGGAGGTCCCTAAAGCGGGTGTTGCCAGTGTGGAGGCAATCCGCCCTCAACTAGAACAATGGCTTACCAAGAGGTATGGGTCGTTTTCTTTCAGACTGCTGCAGGTTCGAACCGGACACGGCTGTTTCGGAAAGATACTGCACAAATTTGGCCGTAAAGAGTTACCCGCCTGCCATGAGTGTGGTGCCGCTGTTGACTCAGCGCACCACACTTTATGTGCAGCCTGGGCACCTCTGGTTTACTTTTTGGTATCGCTAATTGGCGAGAATCTTTCGCTGGAAAGCGTTGTAGGCACGATGCCCACTAGTGAGAGATGCTGGGCGGAAGTGGCTCTCTTCTGCCAGACGGTCATTTCGCTGATCATGCTTATCACGCGTTTCATCCGAAGTTTCACTACAAAAAATTCCTTGATAACGTCATAAGAAAACACTGAAAACTTAGTCTTTAAAGTAACCACACTCATCGGCCGATGGAGTGGAAGAAAGATAGATGTGTCACTTGCCGAACGCTTAGACCGATCGCGCATCTCTATCGCTTGATTCAGGCAGAAAATGACAATGAGTCATGCTTTTTCATTATCATTATCAGAACAAAAAGTTTGGACGGCTTACTTTAGTATAACTTTTTAATAAGTTTGAGGTATTTACAGGGTCTGCAGTCGCGGTGTGTGTACCAATGCTTCAGGTACAGCACGCATCTCGTTGTGTGACAGCCGCAGTACACGAAGTGCACGAGCCCCACTTAAACTTGCCACTCCCTCCTCCGTTAGCGCGTTGTCCTCCGCTGACCTGAACAAACGAAAACTAATTATAATAAAATTAACAATTAACAATTTATACGTTTCTTTAACAAACCCCCAGAAGACGTTATAAATTGCTTTACAAATAGAAAACATATGTATAAATACTTCAGTGAATTATTTGCTGTGTATTACTGTAAAAAGCTTATAGTCCTTTTTCAGGCTCTAGATTATCGCTGTAACAATTTTCGTAAAATCCGTTCTTAGCTGACCTCTACTCGGCAAAAGGAAAATTCCTATCAAATTTTAAATCTCTTCGCCTTATGGTGCCAGAGATATCGTGATCAGTCAATAGATACCTGGATGTCTCTTTTATATATAGATAAGTAGGTAGTAAAAATAGTTATTAGCGGTAAAGCACGGTCCCATGGACATCATTCTTGGCCGCGCCGGATTCATTTACCTGTTTGGTCTTCCAGTGCGCGGGTGTGATATATTTGTTTCCCGTTAACCCGCTGGGGTGTCCCTACTTTTATTACCTGGTGTTTAATCTGTCCTGTTTTCTGCCGCTCTAGTGTTTGTTTAGAACATGGCTATAATGCCTGTCCTCCGGCATTTCAGGTTCACGGTAATGCTAGGGAGTACCACGCGTGCTGAGTGACTCCACATATTCGTACCCTCAGCTCGGATGTTCTAGAGGACACTGGCCAGAGTACGCAACTACAATTGCATCCTGAACCTGGTTGCTAGATTCAGACTAGTAGCGCATTCTTACCTACCACCAGTGCTGGACGGTAACCAGATTTAATAACCAATAAAAGATTCCATAAAAGACTCTTTTATTGACCGACAACTAAATCAAAAAAAGGATTGAATCATTTTGTATCTAACATTATTTCTTGTGGTTAAAATCACAATGGACAAGTGACTCCTTTTTTAAAAGAAAAGTCTAACAATAACCTAAATCAGTAATTAGATCAATAAACGACTTAAATGGACTCTTTGTATGTAAAATTACCTTTCACTTTAAAATATCACACTAAACAAGTTACCTTTTTACATAGACAATCTACACGAATGAGGGAGATATAAATGCTACACTGTCAGCTGATGCGAGACATGGGCATCGCCATATTGGACTTGGCTACTTAGCCAAGCGACTTTTGCGTTAGAGGATGGAAAAAATAAGTGGCGTTTTAGAATGTTTCAATTTAAAAACCTGATTTAACTATTAATGTATCAAGAAAACCAGAGTCCTTTTATATTTACCAATTACTACGTTTCACTGAAAATATCACTCCAGAAAAACCCAAATCAATGATTACTTTTACCAAATCAAAAAAACGACGTAGCCCTTCATTACTACACGTAAAAAATAATTCTGTTTAAAAGAAAAGCTTAAGAGAAATTATGTAATTTCAGGAATACACGTTGTTAGTGAATCTTTTTTTTAATCTGCACGAATGAGTGACAGCTGATTTGCCAAATTGGCCTTGGCTGCTTTGTCGAGCACCTTTTGCTTTGCCACAACACCGAAAAGATAAGAGGGGCTGTAAAAATTCCTTAAAAACCCCAAAACATTATAGATATCTAACATCTATGTTTTCACTTAAAAAACAAGTGATCTTTTTTACAAAGAAAAGTTTCCGTAAAAACTTCTGAAATATCCAAAGAGAGACGTTATTTGTCCGCGTTCATAAATATTGTATTAAGCTTTCTTGTTGCCTTTCTTATATTGAAAAGAGTAACGTCCTAACTTCAATAATTCTCGAAGTAGAGCTGTCACAGATGTTGTTTACCATTAGGCGGTCGGATCGTATAACTTTGATGTGTAGAAAGGCCTAGAAAAGTTATAAGTAATAATAAGTATATTTTGTAATATTACTTATTGGTGAAAAATTAATTCTAACAATATTAAGTGATTTAAGTGACTATATCGCAAGTATTACTGTATCCCCATTTGGTCCCATTATTCTAAAATAAATGTAGCTTGAGTTACTCCTTATAATATCCGCTATCTATCAGTGAAAGTCCTGTCAAAATCGGACTATCCATTTAAGAGTTTATCCGGAACAAACATAAGTTAAAAAAGGTTCTTCGACGTAAGTAGTAACTAACATACATTCATATGCATTTAATGAAAAACTGTTTATTTGAAATTACAAGCAGACAGTCTAGTATTATTTATTTCCATAGATTGGACACAAGATAAGTCTTAGACTGCATGATATGTATATTTATAACATCAGCTATTTGCCAGTAAAAATCCTTTCAAAATCGATTCAGCCGTTTCAGAGATTATCGAAAACAAACATACAGGTAGACAGAAATTTTACAATCGGGTGTATAATAATGAAAAAGGGTAATAGCGAATGAATTGCTCTAATCAAAACAAAGTAAATTGATGATGAGAAAAAAGGGACACCCAGCTGATTTTGATTTGAGTCGATTAAAGATTGTAAGTCGTTCTTCAATCATCATCATCGATTCACACATTCATACATACTATCACGCCTCATTCCTATAGGGGTAGGCAGGAACTACGTTCTTCCACTTGCCACGATCATTACATATCTCCTTCGCTCCTTTCATTCTCATTCAACCTTTCATACAAGTTCGTCGATTTAGAGTACTTTCGACTTGGCCCTTATTTAACATGTCCTGGATTTTGCCCAGGAACGTTCGCCTTGGTCTTTTCCAACTTTCCCATTTACTCTTGACTCATAAATCCTTTTTGTCAGTCTCCTTTCTTTATTTCTCTTTACGTGCCCAAACCATTTAAGCACACGTTTCTCAATTTTAGTCACTACATCATCCTTAATACCACAACGTTCTCTTATCACACTATTTCTTACTTTGTCACTCAGTTTCAATCCACTCATACTTCTCAACGTTCTTATTTCTACCGCATTTATTTTACATTTCACATTTATTTCTGCCATACCCAACTCTCACTACCATACATGAGTGTTGGCACCAACACTCCTGCATGCACAGCCAGTCTGGTCCTTTGGGACACCATCTGCATTCTCTGTGTTCACTTTCCTTACAATACCACTTTCACATGTTCCATCTTTTGTAAATTCGATTCGATCAATTCCTTTCCTATCGAAATCCATGATAAATTCATCTCTTTCAAAATGCATTCCTTTCATTTTCAAATCTTCATTCATAATATATACCATCTCCTGTAGCTCATTGACGCAAGTATTATGCTTGACCATCAACATACAGTAAAGATTTGATGAGTAATTCATTCATTCTTAACCCATACATATTTTCTTTAAAATCTATCTGATCATCAAATACATTGAAGAAGAAGTTCTGTAAAAGCCTTCTTTAATACGGAAAGCTATTACGGCATAACAACAACTTCAATTTTATTTATAATATAATATTGAATCAAACACTAGATCGCGAGTATGATACAAGTGCTCGCACAGGCAAGGCCGTTTGGGCTCAACTATTAATATTAATTTGTTTGCGCATCTGTTTATTTGTTGAGGGCATTACAGTAAAATTAGATATATTTACACAGTCAAAATATTTAACAATATATTTCAATAGACAAATTAATTCCCTATATTACCGCGCCCGTTAGAAGTCACAGTAAACAGCCTGTTATAAAACATAACGATATTAGATAAAAGCCACCATTTATCATTATTTTTCATACACAAATCCTCGAAATCTTTTGTGAAAACCTCCCCGGAGGGCGGATACGGGGTGGCATGAGGCTCGGCTCTGTCGGCGACGTAAGAAGTCCCATTTATCACATTTAGTACGACGGCCGCTCCACGTGGCTCGAGATAAACAATTTTTATCTGTACGACAGTATTCTGGGTCCTGAAGACCAGGGGTTCTGTTCCTTTGATGTTAAACAAATTTATTCGCTAGTTTAACAAGGCGAGTACTTTTTTTCCTCCAACATCTAAAAGTCAAGTCCAGGTAGTTAAATATAGTATTTTGTTATTTATATAGATAAGGACTAATGGGAAACTTTGGCTTTACCAACCTAACAGCCTCATAGACATCTAAAAGTCAATTCCAGGTAGTTAAATATAGTATTTTGTTATTTATATATATAAGGACTAATGGGAACCTTTGATTTTGCCTACCTAACAACCTCGGAGATATCTAAAAGTCAATTCCAGATAGTTAAATATAGTATTTTGTTATTTATATAGATAAGGACTAATGGGAAACTTTGGCTTTACCAACCTAACTGCCTCGGAGACATCTAAAAGTCAATTCCAGGTAGTTAAATATAGTATTTTGTTAGTTATATATATAAGGACTAATGGGAAACTTTGACTTTGCCTACCTAACAACCTCGGAGATATCTAAAAGTCAATTCCAGATAGTTAAATATAGTATTTTGTTATTTATATAGATAAGGACTAATAGGAAACTTTGGCTTTACCAAACTAACAGTCTCGGAGACATCGAAAAGTCATTTCCAGGTAGGTAAATATAGTATAGACATGGTATTGTCTTTATCCGTGTGATATCCAGAAGATTAGCTTCTTCGAGATTCACGCGATGGCAAAGTCTTTGATGATGAGTTTTGGCAATTCTTTTGATGGAATTATTAACGAGCTCTATGTTTAGGTAATTGTGAAAATCGCTATTGCTTATTTACCAAAGTGGATTCACAATTTCCCTAAGTACTTTGTTTTGGATTTTTTGTATTATTTTGCGATTGTTAGGTTTGGTACATCCCCAATGTAGTGTGTGATTGTATAAATATTTATACAATCACCCTACATCTCTCCCTTATCAAAAGAGTTTCACTTTAAAAACCCCACTTGTAATCTGTTTTTGTGTATTGCACAGGCTCGCCGCGTCTTGGTCTTACACATCTACTTTCTTAGAGTGCTTTCGTACAACTGACGCAGTGTGCACGAGATTGTGTCCGTTATAGTGTTACTGCATGTACTATGTCTGTTGATTCATAAAGTATTTCTCATATTATACAAGAAAGGAAAAAGTAAGTAGCAGCCCATTAACGTCCCACTGTTACGCACAGGGTTCCTCCCTCATATGAGAGAGGGTTTATAGAGCATAGACCTACCACGCTGCTCCACTGCGGATCGGCAGGCATAGTACACAAGTGCACTCTCTATTCCTTCACTGTCATAGTCCGATGTGACGGGGATCCGACACGACTCGAGAGAGATCAGGCGCAGGACCGATGGCTTAACGTGCTTCCTGAGGCACGGGGGTGGATCACATCGCCAACTTCTCAACTTCGGCGAAAAATTGAGAATATCTTAATAGAAAACTCAATATCGATTTCGAATTGGCCCGACCTGGGAATCGAACCCAGGATGTCTGTAGTCGAACATGCTAACCACTAGACCAATGAGGCAGTATTATATTATACAAATATGCAGATAATTATGTGTGTTTTGAATGCCTACCAAGTAGAAATACTGCTGAGAAACCACTCTCACTACAGCGCCAACGAGAACGTCCTGACTTTGTTCGAACATTAAGATGCAAATTACTTTTTAACAGGTTCGCGTATTGGCATTTGTGAAGCTTAGTATCGGAAAATGGCACAAAAAGAGTGTTATCTTTGTTAATTTGTCTATGTGTATGTATCCGGCGATCTCTCTGCTATCATCTAAATTGCATCCGCGACGTGTTTGCGAAATATTCGCGAGGGACGTGTGAAAGCTTGTCGTGCTCGATTCGCACGCACACCAACGAGAGACTCTAGCAGGTTATACGAATCAATTAATTAAAATTCATGTTATATGTACTGGAGGCGTAATACAGATTAATAAAATTCAACATTACAATTTACTAGAGAAACCTACCACGTTTCGCTGTAACTAAGTTTGTTGTCCGCAGGAATTCCGTGATAATGAATCTATTTATATAAACCACAATAATATAAGGCACCACACTAATAATTTAATAATATAACCCACGGCAGGTTCTATCAGAGAATTGCTGAAAATATGTGAGAAATATGCAGACATGGGTTACGATATAATGTGGCAAAATGTGAGTACCTGATCTTTAAGGTCCCTCACAAACATGTCCAGTATGAGCCTCAAATTACTTTGAATGGGGCTACTCTTAAGAGGGTCACAATATTTAAATATCTGGGACATTATGTTTCGGAGGACCTTAAGGATCAGGCAGACATAGAGAGAGAGCGCAGAGCTCTAGCAGTTCGGTGTAACATGATAGACCGAAGATCCTCCCGGTGTAACGAGGAGGTTAAAATTACGCTTTTTAAAGCGTATTGCCAGACCTTCTGACACTTTGGACCCTTTGGACTAATTACACCCAAAAGGCACTGGACACTTTTAGTTGTTCGGCCTAACTAGATTTTGCTCGGCATCGGCCATGTTTACTGAGGCAAGGATGGATGATTTCTTTGCCCTGCAAAGAAAAAAGCTGGCGTCTTTGTTGACAAGGTTAGGCTCCAGCACAAACAGCATCTTGAGGATGTTTATTGGAAAGATGGACTCGCCTCTTTACCACCAATTCGTCAAGGTGCAGTTTGGGCTGGATAGTAAAGTGGGAGTTTATTAGTATATTAATTTTTTTTTTGTTAATATTATTGTAATAAAATTTAGGTTAGATTAGTAAAAGTAAGAATAGGAATAAGTTATTTATGTTACTACCATAGTTTTAATAGATGTGTTTACTAACACAAGTGAGCCTATGTTGCTAGAATAAATAAATTTTATTATTATCATTATTCTACTACTGCACTCACGCCTGTTTACGAAAATATATACATATTTATATCATATAGATAAATGAATAATAGATACATATATACCGAAATATGTATTAATACATAAACATAGATATACAATTACATAAATATTATAACGGGCGGAGGATAAACCCCGGCTGGGAGACCAAACGGCCGGGGGTCAGGGCTACAGGCTGAGAAACCGCCGGACTATCCTAGCCGAGTCNCAGGCGTAGAACACAAGTGTACTCTCTATTCCTTCACTCTAATAGTCAGATGTAACGGGAATCCGACATAACCAGAGAGAGACCCGGGGCAGGTTCGACGGCTTAACGTGCTCTCCTAGGCACGGGGGTGGAGCACACCGCCATCTTCTGGCAAATATTGAGAAAATAAATAAATCATTTATTCAGTCAATAGAAAAAAAGAAAGTAGCTTAAATACAGAATTAGTTAACACCAAATTTAAGAAAAGAAAAAAAAAACAAAATTCAATTATCTATATCCTACACACATATTGGCTGAAAAGGACGTTCCATGTGTATGGCAGTGAAAGTTGGGTATGGCAGAAGAAGCACAAAAGTAAAATGAATGCGGAGATGAGAGCGTTGAGAAGTTTGAACGGATTGAAACTGAGTGACAAAGTAAGAAATAGTGTGATAAGAGAACGTTGATATGAATAAAATTAGAATAAGGTGAGCATTTTGAGTTAACAGTTCTAACAAATGACAGCGTAGTGGGTCATAGCCGATCTTAGTTACTGATTCTAGCAGGTTCGCACCTTGGTTCGGGGCATCAACTATTTCAATGTATTTTAGAATTTGTTTTTGTATGCTATATTTTTATATTTTTGTTTACTGTCGAAGTAATTTTATCATATTCATCAAAAACGAAATGTCATCGCGGTCATTACGGAAATAGCGTAATGTGTGCGAACAGACGACTAGCTGTCAAGTGAATATCTCTGTTCACCGGCAATTGGATGTAACTGTAACTGAAACTTTGTGTTAATTTATTTATTATCAATACAGATTAATGATTGTTTTGTGTTTTTGTTGCGGATGTGCGTGTAAGAGTAAAGGTAAGGGGTAAGTGCTAGGCATATGGACTTATTACGGCTTTTGTTGTGTGGTAATGGGTTATTGACAGAAGACTTCTTTTGTTAATAGCCTATCGCTACGCCCTTCCTGGTACAGTCTCTAAAACACAACTCCCAGAAACATCTGGGCTAGCCTATCTCGGTGTGGCAGGGTGCCGCCTTTACATCAAAGCAGAACCCTCCAGGCGCTCAATTGCATGATAATTAATTAAATTATTTTATTGGATTTTCTTGAGTTTCAATGACCCAATCAAAAAAATAAAGAAAAACAACTTGAAACATAACAACGTTGTGGAATAAAAGATGTAGTGACTAAAATTAATCGTTTCATTTAGTATCACCAAGATTTAATTTTCGCTATTATAGTACACTCAATTTCTAAAAAGTATAAAAGCTTATTTCTATTTTTAAGAAGTTCATGCTATTTTACAATCAGCTGAGCTACATTCAATGAAATTTAACGTACAAATTGACGGTAAATCTATTTTTGTATTACGGAGTCGCGTGGGTGGATACATTCTTTAATAATAATTTTGCGAAGGTCATTACGTTTAATGAATCATTTGAAATCGTAGAGATTCTAGTATCCACACACATAAAGTCACTATATTTCATAGAATGCTTAATTTAAGTGCACCTCTACTACGATTTTACATACATACATAGCATCACGCCTTATTCCCATAGGGGTAGGCAGAGACAACATCCTTCCACTTGCCACGATCCTTGCATATCTCCTTCGCTTCTTTCAATCTCATTAAATCTTTCATACAAGTTCGTCGGTTTNTTAATTTTAATTTCGTGATATCTTTTGAATGGAATATCCGATTTCAATAATTCAACAAGTAATCATCAGGCATTGAGACAGTCTTGAATATTAACTTATTTATGTGTATACAAATTTATAAATGGTATGGATAACACGATCTGATTTTGATCGGCATTTCTATCAATTTGTTAAATGTAAAAAAAGTAGTTATAGTGACGTAACTACAATAGTTAGACATATGGTCTCGCGAAGTTTTTTGTAGATATTGATTGTCTAGTAATTTTTAACTTAATTATAATAAATTGTTAAAAATAAAAACAAAACTTTCTTCTATATTATTAGAGAAGTCTCGGAACTTCTTGTTCGACTCGAGATACATTATTGTCCATAGATCGAGATTTTTAACTTAGTTAATCTTTTGAATATGATTTCAAAAGTATAATAAGGCAATGAAGCGGTTATCATTTAATAGGATATGAATGAATACAGGGGCATGAATAATATGGTTTGATTATTGTCGGCATTTTCATTAACTTTTAAATTGTAAAAAAATAGTTACAGTGGCATAACTACAGTAATTGGACATATGGTATCACTTACTTATTAATACGTTCTATAATATTGTAGAACATTTTTTGTTCTATCCTCAATAGTTTCTCCAGCGCACGCGATGACTGATTTTATGTGTTTAATTTTTTCACCCCTTGGGTTACATTAATGAATTTTTATTAGGGATCACTATTTTTTTTGAGAACTTAATATAGCTTATGACGCTCAGTGAAAGTGCAGCTTTCTAATGGTGAATTTTTTTTTTACATTGGTCCAGTACTTTTTGTGTTAAAACGTAACATACATACATACAAAAACACAAATGTTTCCTCTTTATAATGATTGAAGAGATTGTAAGTAAATATATCCAATATACAAATTGATTTGGAACACACTTACACAATGAGAGAAAAAAATGTGTGAGAGTGTGTGGTTGTGTTATGGACATTCCTGTTTATTGTATGAGAATATGTCTCGTACCGGGTAATAGTTTCTACATAAAATATTATTCAAACTAGCGGGGCTTCCCCCTCCGCCGCGTGTGAATGGTTACAATCTAATTTAGTGAAACAAATTCTTTGATCCTTTAGCTATCCAGTAGTGTAATTGAATTTCGGATGGAGGTGATAGATATGTAGCTGTAACACCAAACTGTATCCTCTCATTTTGTTATCATAGTTTTTATAGACGTATTCACGTCAAAATGAGTACGCTTTTGGCTACACGGCTGAAGTAAAACGTAACTATCTCTTTTTCTATTTTATATCTCACTGAAATTCCGTTCGCCTTCCTCGATGACACTTTTAACAACGCATTAGTCAGCTAACTCCCCAAATCTAGCGGGTGTAAAGAATTTTGACTTCTTTAAAGCTATTAATATAAAGAAGAAAAACTTCTTTACATACAATTTAAAGCTTATCTAACAGGGGAGTCATTTAAAAGTCAAACATAACCTTTAAATCAATAAATGACATAATGACACTTTGTGGTGCAACAGCGCTATTTTTGGATATAAGTTTTTAACAAAAAATATACTATTCTGCTCTTATTTTTAAATAATATTTAGAGTTTTGTGCTATATACCTCTATAATAATACAAATAAAATTTTGAATATATACAATTTAAAAAAGCACGAGTGAAAAATAAAGTTAAGAAATTGGCTAAAAACCATGGATTACGATACAACAGAAAACCATTTAAGAATACTTCAATAATATGATACAAAACCTATAAGAAAGTAGTAAAATATACACATAACATTACGAACAAATACACAAACGCACACACAAACACACACACACATTAGTATCTACAATAATAACACGTGACTTCATATACCAAAATGTTAAAAAAAATTATAAATATCGAATTTGTGTAGTTTTTTCAGCAAAAATAAGTACGAAGCTAATTTTGCATGATAATAAAATTTTAATTATTGATTCTCCTATATTTAAGATGTATAATTACAACAATAATAGAAAGTGTTACAAACCGGGAAAGGGCCTGGTGACTTGAAGCACAGATTTATTCTAGTTCAGGCACCAGTACCCACATTATAAAGTGCACATAATTTATATTGTTACTAGTAAGAATTTTTTTATAATGTTATGTAATGTGGAGAAAAAAATATATATTCATTCATTCATTATTAAATACTTCGATAAATTGCAATTGAATGAAGAGGGTACTTAATGATAGCAAATCTATTTTTGGATCGTGTACGAAGATGTGTGGGTGGAAACATCCTTTTGTAACATTTTAATAAATTTGCGAAGCGCATTGAGTTTACTGAATCATTTCAACTGATAGCAATTTAAATACTTTATATTCATGAATCCCCATAAATTATCAACGTCTTAATATAATTAAATATATCGGTGTCGAAAATGCATTTGCATTTATTTTCTCGCGCGTCGATTTTTTAGCGATATCTCTTAAAATATCCATTTAAATTATACGGTTTACGAGTTTTTAATAATCTGTATGAAATTCTTAAGATAACTAACCCATTTATGGTATATGGATCAATGGTGTTTCTACTTAAATAACTTTCCAATCATTGCATTCTACGTGAGCATTTAAAAAAAAATAGATGTAGTGGGTTATCCCTAAAAGATAGATATATGCCGGATCTTTTGGTAGATCGATAGAAGGGTTGGGATATCTAACCATTAATCATTTTGCAATATCTGTAAGGAATTAGGCAGCGTTTTAAATAAAAGCTTCTCAACGGCTTGAGTTTCCACACGTAACGATTGTCGTCCTAATTCAATCAATTTACACGAAAACTTCAGAAATTATATACCTAATCATTCCCCAATAATCACTCATTTTATTGGTAAAAATGACACAATAACCTGAGCAGTAGTTTTCTGCAACAGAAGTAGACAGCGTTTCGATGAGAGCTCCGCGAAGGCTCGTTTTTTCCGACACTTTAAATTATTATATTTTAATCAATGTATATAAAACTTTCACAGATTATATATCAAAACGTTACCCAAGATTAATTTTTTTATTGGTAAAAACTACACAGGAACCTGAGCAGTAGTTATCTGCAACAGAAGAAGACAGCGTTTCGATGAGGTTTTAATGCTAAAAAGTCATTACTTTCAGACTGTTTTTAACTTAAAAAGATTTAAAGACATATTTAGATTTTATTAACGTGTTCATACCACGATGGAAATTATATATGTCGGAGTGCAATAGACTGTGGAACGCTGGCGCCATCTGTATATCGGCGTGGGGTAGAGTCAATAATGACAAGCCGGCGCGCGTCTTTGCAGTTCTCGGGTGACGGTCCGCCAGAGCTGTCGACTATTGAAACTGTCGCGTTCCTAGATATTATTGTTAATGTTTTTGTGTAAATTGTTATCGGGAACATTAAGTGATTGGACATTAAAATTTGAGTTAATTAATAAAGTGATTGATTGCACCAACGCCCACAGCATGCAAATTAAATTATTGATGCCATTAATGACGATGATGGCGGAAAGCCCTACGCCCCTATGCTTTATGCTCTTCCTCCTTCTCTCTCTTATTCTCCGACATATATTTTATCGATATTGTTCCAGACAACTATTAGGTTTAAAAAGCAGTTTGTATCATAGGTACCGGGAATAAACATTTCGGACCGCAGATCGACTTAAATTAAGTTGAACACTCACATTTCATTGGCTGTGTCCCGCTTGGATAAGTGCCACAGCTTGGGCGGCGACTTCAGGCGAAGTATCCATTGATTATTGATAGAACCTTACCTTAATGGTAAGAATAAGTAATGTTTGTTGCAAAACCAATGAGAAAAATCACACTTTCAAGAATTAAATCCGAGTAAACCAATAAAATCAAGTTTTTTTTAGTATTCGATTGTTTGTTAACAACGAACAGGCTCCAAATTGTCTTTTGTTTCTTTAAATTCTGTGTTCGAAATTCAAAAAAAGACTATTGAATGAAATTATGAATGTGCCAGGTTCAAAACTGCATAAAAACTTTTTGCTCGACCTAATATAAAATTTTAGCTAGGACCAAACGAAGCTGAAAATGCAAGGTGGGCCAATAGATGTGTCCAGAAGTATAAAAGTCTACATACTAATAAACATATAATGATATACTTACATAACTTTAAGAAACACTTTATATACTCGTATATGTATCTGATTCTATATTTTTGATCGTGTGAGATTAGATAGTACTTAATCTAAGACTAAAGCCGATTGCATTAATTAAGTAGAGATTGTCCGAGTTGGACGAAGTCTGAGCGGATCGATGTGACGCCCTTGCGACCGCACACTTAAACTCACTTACTACCTAAAATATAATATTAGGAAATCTTAAAATAAAATGTAATATTAATGATAACAGTAAAATATTTGCGAGGACAAACTCAACGGGTTAATCTTGTTTAAATTGAATCCGGATAAGAATCCGTTTGTTTACGACTTTAAGGCGTACCACAACGTAGCAGTCCTTAATGAGGTGGAACTCCTGTTTAACAATACCCCAGACTCTACGACTGCCCCATTGGTCTACTGGTCAGCATGTTCAGCTACGGACATGAGATCCTTTTTTTTACGCTGGGAAACGGGTCTGCTTTCTAAAGGCCTCCGGTTTCGAACAAGAGGGGCATCTGATGCTCTCTCTCTCCATTGCTTCCTTCAACGATATGACAGCCTTGCAGAAAGAGGCAACTGCACTCCATGCCGCCTCACTGCCAAGCATTGCGCCTATTATACAGTGAGACTTCCCCGCCGATCAAAGCCACTAAAATATGCCGCAGTGGTGCCCAAGCCGGATATTCCGCCACAATGCGGGCTACCGCTGTCAACAGCTACGCAATTTAATGCAGGTATTTACCGAAATAACTATATCCCGTCAACACCTGCACCATTCTGAAGGAAAGCGACCCGTGTTGCTTAAAAAGCCATTGTTCCATGCGGGGACGAATCGCTTCCACTGTAACCACACCCGCACTTGGGGACTCTATATCCTCCTTGATCAAGGCACTGTCTACAAGAATCCTGACCCTTCAGACTTCATCGTAGTCAAAACGCTCATTTCCAGTCCTCACGGCTACTCTGCACTGGTAAGTTGCCGCGATAACCTTCACCGGAAGCTCCCATGGGGTTCACCCACCAAAAGAGTTTCCGCCGTCCGGGAACAGACATGAGATCCGGGGTTGGGCGAATAGAAAAATCTAAATTGAGTTTTTCATTAAGATTTTCTCACTATTTGCCCTGTGTTGTGTAATTGGCGGCATGCTCAACCCCCGTGCCTAAGCCGTCGGTCCTGCACCGGATCCCTTAAGTCAGATTGCCGTCACATCGGACTATGAGAGTGAAGGAATAGAGTGCAACTGTGTATTATGCCAACCCACAGTGGAGCAGCGCGTCTTTGTTCTGAAAAGCCTCTCTCCTATGCGTGAGGAGTCCTATGCCCAGCAGTGGGACGTTAATTGGCTGCTTCTTTCCTTTTTATGAAATATGACTTATAAAGTCATTCTTTCTTTCTGTCTCAATTTCACCCCAACGATCTATTGCACCCATTTAAATGAAATTTAAACAGATTGTCTAGAGCCTTAAAATGAATAACAGCTAAATTATTAAAAATGTTACACAAAAATATTCTGCAGCTGCTATTTTATACAACAAATAGACACCTAAATTTTATTTATTAATAACACGCACTTGCACTTGTTAGACAATCTAGTCATACATTTTTAAATGGAAACATGATTCATCAACCCACATTTCGTTCTTGTAATACTAAGTATACGGCGAACATCGGTCAACAAACTCCTTGACAGCCTGCCACTTCTCACCGAGGTTTCTTTACATTGCGAATATATTCCTATGAAAGCTCGCTAAGAAATTTAATATCTCACCAGTTATTCCTAGTAATCATTCCTATGGAATTACGTTGCAGTATTTCTTAGTTAGTTATTTACAATGAAAACGAATTGTTTCTACATCCGGTTTTTGATATGGACTATATTGTGAGACATGTGGATGACGGTGAAAGATGTTTGACAATATTTCTAGACCCTGCCAAGGCTTTCGATACTGTTTCTATCACGATACTATTAGAAAAGATAGAAAGCCTTGGCATCAGAGGTCTACCGTTGAAATTGTTTGAAAGTTACCTCTCAGACAGAAATCAATGCGTAAAAGTCGACAAAACAATCAGTGACGCACTTTCAATTGGCATCGGTATTCTCCAAGGAAGTATTTTAGCACCGACTCTCTTTCTAATATACATGAATGAGCTATGTAGTCTACGAATATCAAATGGAAAGATAATGACTTTCCCAGATGATACAGCTCTAATAATCTGGGGAAAGAGCTGGGAGCTTACTTTCGCTAAAGCACAAATAGAATTTAATAGAACTTCAACTTCAAAATGGTTAAGACGGTATCTACTTAGTTTGAATACAAATAAAACAAAATATCTCACATTTTCCTAAAATTTCCTAAAAAGAAGCTCCTAAAACAACTATGGTTTCTCTTGAAAGAGCTCAAAAAATGTTACTAAAAGTAAGTCGTTCTTTGCTTTATTATATTATTCAACAATCTCACTCTATAGGGACTGGGAGGGACGTACAGAGTTTTTGATATATACAAATTTAAGCGAACTTTACAAACTAATTCCCATGTTTTCTAGAAATTATAAATTTATACAATTTAAAAAAGCATGAGTGTAAAATAAAGTTAATAAATTGGCAAAAAACTATGGATTACGACACAACAGAAAATCTTTTAAGAATACTTCAATAATATGATACAAAACCTATAAGAAAGTAGTAAAATATACACATAACATTACGAACAAACACACGCACACGCGCGCACACACACACACACAGGAGGATCTATAAAAGTAACACGTGACTATGTATACCTAAATGTAAAAAAAACATACAATAATTGAATTTGTGAAGTTTTTTTCAATAAAAACAACATAAATTCGAAGCTAATTTTACAAGATAAAAAAATTTTAATTATTGTTTCTCCTATATTTAACATGTATAACTACAACAATAATACCAAATGTTACAAACCGGGAAAGGGTGACCTGAAGCGCAGATTTAATTTAGTTCAGGCACCAGTCTCCACATTATAAACTGCACATAATTAATATTATTACTAATAAGAAAATTTTAAATAATGTATTGTAATGTGGCGAAAATAAATAAAATAATTCATTCAATTCATTCATTCATGCATACAGAGCATTACACCTCATTCCCATAGGGATAGGCAGAGACCACATCCTTCCACTTGCCACGATCCTTGCATATTTCCTTCGCCTCTTTCATTCTCATTAAACCTTTATAGAAGCTCGTTGGTTTAGAATACTCTTGACCTGGCCTTTATTTAAAATGTCCTGGATTTGGTCCAGGAACTTTCGCCTTGGTCTTCCCCTTTCTACTATTTGTTAGTCTCCTTTCATTCATTCCCTCTACGTGCCCAAACCATCTAAGAATACCCTTCTCAATTTTATTCAATAGTTTCCGCAGCGCACGCGATGGCAGATTTTTTGAGACTGTTTTTCATACCTTGAAATGCAGTGATATAATTTTGAAATCACGTTACAAACATACATGTTTACAAAAACACAAATGTTTCCTCTTTATAATATTAGTTTAGACATACACTTTAATAAAACCTTGTTAAACATTCATTTATCACATATTTTATCTGAAAAGAGAAGCAATTACTATAATATTCAAATTTGAATTACTAACTTCTTTAACTTATCAGCAATTTGTTTAAATATATATTTATCTTGGTGTGAATGAACAAAGATCATATTCTTTCATAAATACTGGTGGGCTCGACGAACTCCTTGACCCGATTGGATTCCCTGGAGCGCATTCACCTGCTCGTTCCATTGTGAGTGTGTATACGTAGGGATTCCTATAATATTTAGCCGTAATATTTCGTGCTTTCAAACTACCGGTTGCGTCTTTCATATTTATAAAACAAACCACGTGTTAATGTATTGGAACAGAAAGGACCGCTCGGTGGGAAAAAAAATGACTACGCTTTATTGCGTTCATATAAATAGAACTAGTTTAATGTGTTAATGTTTCTTTCTGTCGTGTAGCTATATCAGATTTTTTATAACCGGAATGATAACGGCGTGCGAATCAAAATAAAAACCACTGTGGTTTTTATTATCAACAACTTTACTAGCTTATATATATCTAACGTAAACACTCGTCACTCGAAAATGAAACTAAACTCAGAGTCAGAGTCACTCAGAGTCATTACCCGTTTTCAAAATTCGTTTGAAAGTGTACTATCTGGCTACACATTGTCGTGAATAACTCTATATTTCTTTTTATCTTACTTCATGCCTATATATTCTGTATTATTTTATTTATATTTTTTTAATTTGTTTCAAACTATATTTAAGCATATATTTATTTCTGGCACCGTTCTGGCCCATTCATTGATTACTTTATTAAATAAGCATCTACTTCTACAAAGGTTGTGTGGAAGAGATTGCTTGCAGCAATAAGACCGCCTTCGCACTATCCTAGCTCTAGTTTTTATTCTTAGTTTTGTATTTTCTGTATGTGACTGTGTGCAATAAAGTATTTCTATCTATCTATCTATCTAAACTGATATATGAATACAATATATAAATATCATAAATTTTAAGTAAACTTAATATAAACTTAATATAACCTCTTTAGTAATTTTTGACAATATAAACTTTTTAAATGTAACCTTATAGCGTTTGACATAATTGTCAGAAATTGACAAATATACATATATACTCTATTTGCGTGTGTGTGTATATGGTAGTGTGTGTGTGTTTTTTATTGATTGAATGTATTTTATAAGCATAATGAATATATAGATACACAAATTTATTATAAAACAAACATATTACTGAGTTGGTAAGTAATGTTAATTTTTTTACACTGGGAAATGCCTTTACGCACCCGATGAAAGACTTTGTCCAATCGGGAGCGTGGGACTCACAGAATACCCAGCAGATTCCACCTCAACCTAGAGTGAGATCATTAGAAGTTCCCTAACCGCATTCTACTTCAGTGATACGCATGACCGACTATGAGGACCTACCACTTAATAGGGTGAAGCATGAAGGCTCCTCCGACGGCCACACGGGGTTCAGCCACTTGTAAGTAAAAAAAGTAAGTACTATTTTATTTAGAACATCATGTACAAAACTAAAAATTAAAGCGAAAAGTAATCGGTCCAGACAAACGTGCTCAAGGCCAACTCAGGGCTGTTTATATCAGAAGAAGAATTATTATTTTAGGGGACACAAACGTGAGGGATTTGTTCAACAGCTCGAAGCTAATTTGAATGAAATTAAGGCACACATGACACTGTGGCGGCTGCGGTGACGAGGCAATATCTGGAGTTCATATCGTTGTAACAACCGCTGTCCGCACCACGCCGCCGCATGAATTATTTATAAGCGGTCTATCACAAAACATATGATGGACGAGACACGGTGTGGGCAGCCTTTTGAGGCTTCAAACCCTGTCAAATAACAACAATATAGAAAACTTAGAAAATCCTAAGAAAATTTCAGAAAAACACTAAAGTTAACGTAAACAACGGCCGTCGACACTATCCAACAACAATAAAATCTATTTTGACTGTTAAAACAAAGTCAGTTTGCTAACCTAATAAGACACGCCTTTATACAACTATTCCACTAATGTTATAACTTGAAAATTTGTGTTAAAATTACCACATTACACTAAAACAGCAAAATTATTAGATCGGATACTTTTTATTCCAATAAATAATCTAAATGGCTAACAAAAATAGGTAATCGGAGATAAGGATTCAGCAAATTTAGCGATGCAAAGCTATTATATCAATCCGAAGTAAATCACGCTAAAACGGCTGAAGAGATTTGGTTGAAATTTGGCATGTAAAGAGTTTATAACATGAATTAATATAGAGGCACGTTTTTATCGCATTAAATAACATAACTCACTAACAAATATACCTAATCGAATAATAGGATTCAGCAAATTTGTATCTCGCTTTTATATCAATCCGAACTAAATCACGCTAAAACGGCTGAAGAGATTTGGTTAAAATTTGGCATATAAATAGTTTATAACATGAATTAATATATAAGCACGTTTTTATCGCAATAAATAACATAACTCACTAACAAATATACCTAATGGGATAATAGGATTCAGCAAATTTGTATCTCGCTTTTATATCAATCCGAACTAAATCACACGAGAACGGCTAAAAAGATTTGGTTGAAGTTTGGCATATAAATAGTTAATGATATGAATTAATATATAGGCTCGTTTTTATCGCAATAACTAATATAACTCACTAACAAATATACCTAATTGGATAATACTATTCAGCAAATTTGCATATCGCTTTTACATCAATCCGAACCAAATAACACGAGAACGGCTGAAGAGATTTTATTGAAATTTGGCAAACAAATAGTTTATAATATGGATTAACATGTAGGTCACTTTTACCCCGGTAAATAATCTAACTGGCTATCAAGAATACGTAATCAGATAAAAGAATACAGAAAATTTGCATCTTATATTACGCCGAACTAAAATACATAAAAATGACACACAGATAGTTTGTGAGTTGGATTATTACATATGATACTTTTTATTTTGATAAATAACCTTAACTGCTTACAAGAAGTACGTAATCGGATGTAAGGATTCAAATTTGCATCTCACTGTTATGTCACGTCGAAGTATGTTAATGACGTCTCTCAATCTGTCCGTTGCTTTAAACGTAATTCTGAGACAATAAAAGTTATATTTAAATGAGTCGGTTACCGCGTGATATTAATAAATGAATCCAGAGCATACGTTCATTCAAAAGCTGATGTTTTTTTTATCGTAGCTCTTTATGTGTCCTCACATGTGCTAAAATAAGTATTTGATTCAGTTTTTACGTCATTTAAACATATTTAGTGTAATATATATATATATATATATATATATTTGAGAATAAGAGAGAACCGAGAAGCATAAAGCACAGGGGCGTAGGGTTCTCCGCCGAAATCGTTATTAATTGGATCCATTATTTAATTTCTTATTCTGTGGGCGTTCATGGGTATTGCTGGTGCAATCAAACACTTAATTAACTCTGTTTATAATGTTCAATCACTTAATGTCCCCGACATCAATTTACACAAACTCATTAACACTAATAGCTAGGAACACGACAGTTTCAATAGGCCGGCCGGCTCGAGAACTGCCGAGAGACGGGCCGGACTGCCACTTATTGACTCTGCCCCCACCCCGACATAAAGATGGCGCCAACGTTCCACAGACTATTACACACGAACCAGCGATCCACAGACTCTTGTGCTCCGACATATATATATGTCGATGTCCGACATATATACTTAAATCGATGAGAGAATCTGTTCGTTTTGACCAAAAGGGTCTTTCTCTTACGTCATTATTGTCCTTGACGCTAGCCGTGACTATATGCCCTACCCTTTTTACTTTATACTCGGAAGGAGGGGGTTATCAATTTCTGTATTTTTTTTATGTTTGTTACCTCATATCTCCCGACTGGGTGGACCGATCTTGAGATGATTTTTTTTAAAATGAAAGGTGGAGCTCGTCATAGGGTCCCATTTTTTTTAAATCCAGTTCTGATGATGGCATCCATGAGAAAACAGGATAAGTGTTAAATTTGCATTAAGCATGTGCGCGACAATTGGACGAATAACTCAAGATCACGCCAACTTCAAGGGTTGGTTTGTGATAGTTTGGTTAGGTTCTGATGATGGATGCCATGACAAAGTGACGGAACTCCTCAATTCTTAGGAGCAAATGAACGATACTCGACAGAATCTTCTATGGGCTATCCAAATATTTGAGTTGCCTATCCAAATATTTGGTATAGTCACGTGCTAGTCGTAGTTAAATATGAAGATCAATGGATCTCCTCAACAGCTTACAGTAAGGGACCGGTTTATGGCAGAAAATATAAGTGTCTGTAATCAAATAGCAATGAGCTTAAGTTTGTTGCTGCATTGCAACACGTTTACTTCAGATTCACTAAAAATCAAAAAATAAATAAAAATTTTAACAAAAAAGAACCGCCTTCAAAACAGACTTACAAATATATAAATATGCTCTCAAAAGTAAGAACTAATTGCGTATTCTTTTATAGTGTTCTTTGTGTTGTTATATTCGGAGTCGGTGTCAGCCAAGGTACCTTCACATATAGCTGTAGATTGTAACTACATATATAGGTGTAGGTGGGAGAGACGCGGGAGCTACCAAGTGGACACGCGGGGAACGTCTACCTGGGCTGACGCCGACTCCGAATATAAGAGCACTATAAAAGAATACGCAATATTTTCTTACTTTTTAGAGCATATAATCAAATATTTGTAAGCCTGTTTTGAAGCCGGTTCTTTTTTTGTTAACATTTTTATTTATTCATTAACTCGTTCGCTGCATTACGAGATCTATCCGATCTCGTGCAGAACTTTCGCATTGTGCGTTGACTATAATCGTGTTGTTTCACTCCTTGCGAGAGGCTCTAACGTTTTAAGATGAGTTTTTAGTAGCTCTTTTAGTATGAGTAAGACAAATATATATATTTGCTACCTACTCAAAGGTCAATTCAAGGATATAAAAAAAATAGTGATGGATTAGATCCTTAACGCACAGTAGTATAATTATTTTCATTCCTTACGTTAGGGGACATGTCGATAATTGAAAACTGTATTTTTAGGAGACTGATTAGATCCCTAACGCAAGAAAGGGCAGGTTAGTTACGTGATCTTTTAGGTCTCCAAAGCATCAGCTGAAAGTGCTTTGAAAATGATGGTGCAGGAAACGTGTTAAATCAATGTAGCATAGTGAAATTTCTTTGTAAGATGAGTTTGGATGTGTGAAAAAGGATTTCATTATATTACTAAATAAAATTACAGCACATAAAAAAGATACAAAAATAAAAACATATTAACCTGTATTTTCAGTTAGTAAGTATTGATAATATAAATTTGAACGTCAAACAATACAAGCAGTGGTGACAGATAAACCAATATGGTGATTCATTATAATTGTATTGTCAATTAGGGAGGCAGTGCCATTTAGTGGTAAAATAAGTGCATGCAGGAGTGTTGGTGCCAACACTTATGTATGGTAGTGAAAGTTGGGTATGGCAGAAGAATCACATAAGTAAAAAAAATGCGTTGAGAAGTATGAGTGGAGTAAAATAGAGTGACAAAGTAAGAAATAGTGTGATAAGAGAACGTTGTGGTATAAAAGAAGACGTAGTGACTAAAATTGAGAAAGGTATGCTTAGATGGTTTGGGCATGTAGAGAGAATGAATGAAAGGAGACTGACAAAAAGGATTTATGAGTCAAGAGTGAATGCGAAAGTTGGAAGGGGAAGACCAAGGCGAACGTTCCTGGACCAAATCCAGGACATTTTAAATAACGGCCAGGTCAAGAGTACTCTAAACCGACGAACTTGTATGAAAGGTTTAATGAGAATGAAAGAAGCGAAGGAGATATGCAAGGATCGTGGCAAGTGGAAGGATGTTGTCTCTGCCTACCCCTATGGGAATGAGGCGTGATGCTATGTATGTATGTATGTAAATAAAAATTTTTACCAAAAAAATAACTATTTTCAAACAGTCTTTTTTAGAGATCTTCGTATTCTTATTTTTGGAGCCGGCGTCAGCCAAAGTAGTGTGTGTCCCGCGTATCCACTTGGCGGCTTTGGCTCATACCAAAGCAGCTAGGTTTACCTGCTTTGGCTCACACCGACTTCACACACACGCGGGGAACATCTACCTTGGCTGACGCCGACTCCGAATATAAGAACACTATAAAAGAATACGCAATTATTTTTTTACTTTTTAGAGCATATTAATATATTTGTAAGAGTTTGTTTTGAAGTCGGATCTTTTTTGTTATTTTTTTTATTTATTTCACCACTAAATGACACCGTCTCCCTAATTGATAATATTATTATAATAAATCGCCGCTATAGTTTCCGCACCGCACACGATGACAGATTCTGTGACAAATTTTTTCACACCTCGGGTTATATTAATGATTTTTTATTAGGGTTCTCTACGTTTTTTTAAAAATTAATATAGCCTATGTCGCTCTGTGAAAATGCAGCTTTCTAACGGTGAAAACAATTTTTAAAATCGGTCTAGTAGTTTTTGTGTGATAACGACACAAACATATTAGTTTAGTTGTATTCATTGGGACTCAAAATTCTCGGCAGTAAATAAAAAAAAAGTAAAAGTAAGTAAGTAACAGCCCATTAACATCCCACTGCTGGGCACAGGTCTCCTCGCTCATATGAGAGAGGGTTTTTAGAGGGTTTTTAGATAGACCCACCACGCTACTCCACTGCGGATTGGCAGACATAGTACACAAGTGCACTCTCTATTCCTTCACTCTCATAGTCCGATGTGACGGTAATCCGACACAACCGGAGAGAGTGATCGGGCGCAGGACCGACGGCTTAACGTGCTCTCCGAGACACGGGGGTGGATCACACCGCCAACTTCCCAACTTCGGACAAATATTGAGAAAATCTTAATAGAAAACTCAATATCCATTTTTTGGATTGACCCGACCTGGGACTCGAACCCAGGACCTCATGTCTGTAGTCGAACATGCTAAACACTAGACCAATGAGGCAGTAAATAAAGGGTTAAAGTATTAAGAAGTGTAAAATATTTCGTGACTCACAGGTAGTGAAGGCGCGGGAGATGCAGCGGCGGTAGTCGTTCGAGCGCACAACCGTCGAGTGCTAGACGAGCGAGCACCACACTACTAAGCGCGCCGCCCGGCACCACCTGCAGCCGGTTAGCAGACAGGTTCCTGTATCCAAAACGGTAAGTAAAAAAAAAGTAAGTAGCAGCCCATTAACGCTCCACTACAGGCCAGAGGCCTCCTCACTCATATGAGAGAGCGTTTTTAAAGATTGGCAGGCACTCTCTATTCCTTCACTCTCATAATCCGATGTGCCGGGAATCAAACACGACTAGAGAGAGATCAGGCGCAGGACCGACAGATAACCGTGCTCTCCAAGGCACGAGGGTGGAGCACAACGCCAACTTCCCATCTTTGGGCAAATATTGAGTAAATCCAGGACTCGAACTAACGACTGTAGTGAACCTGCTAACCACTAGACCAATGAGGCAGACGATTATTAATTTCCTTTGTGAAATAACCCGACTCCTTAATCAATAACTTATAAACAAAGATGGTTATCATTGTTGTTCGGTTGCCTCGTTTAACGATTCGTTCACACTTTATTGAAGTGAGACTTCTTAAGGAGCATGAGGGTAAAAGGGTAAAATGATAGATATGTAGCGTTTTTTATGCTAATTCTTTTGAAGTTAGTTTCTAATATTGACAAAAAACACGTGGCATTTTTATTTACAATTCGTCATTTGAGATTTCAATAACGAGACTTTTAATACTTTAATGACAATTAAAATCATTAAATGCCTTACATATCTTCCTTTTTTCCCTCTCTCTAAGTCTCGGAAATCTAAAGTTTTACATTTGTATATACACAAGACTTAAAAATAACTTTGCCAAAGAAGTTTCACTTCTAGCATGTTTACTTTGAACGCATGGTCTTTTAAATTTTAATCTAGGTAAGTTGCGAGTATTCGCTTTGGCAGCAGAGGTTCTGGATATGATCTCCGGTAAGGCGAATTTAGGAAATTGTATTTGTCTGAGTCTGAATTGATGGGAGGCTTCGGCCGTGGCTAGTTACCACTCTACCAGCGATGACGTACCGCCAAGCGAGTTAACGCGCTTCCATTTTAGACTGTATTATCACCAGGACCATTACCATCAGGAATCAATATAAATATATGCTTAAGTACAATAATGCAAAAATCAGTAAGAGGTACGTTTATCTCGTGACTGGTAAGCTCTTTACCATCTTTATTATTTTCGGTTTAGATTCCAGTTACCCTCTAACCTGTACAAAATGTAATATATGTCGGAGTGTATCAGCGTGGGGGTAGAGTCAATAAGTGGCAGTCCGCGTCTCTCGGCAGTTCTCGAGTGGCGGTCGGCCGGAGAGGTCGACTATTAAAACTGTCGCGTTCCTAGCTATTATTGTTAATGAGTTTGTGTAAATTGATATCGGGAACATTAAGTGATTGAACATTATAATTTGAGTTAATTAATAAAGTGTTTGATTGCACCGGCATTACCCACGAACGCCCACAGTATAAGAAATTAATAACGATGTCGGCGGAGAACCCTACGCCCCTGTTCTTTATGCTTCTCGGTTCTCTCTTATTCTCCGACATATATATTTGGGTTTTCTATATTCATGTCTGTTATAAAGAAGTAATCTATAAAACAATGCAATTTATATTACTTGCTAGAATTTAAAGTACAAAATTGTTTAATGAATAGATTTCATTTTACATTTAGAAATGTATGTAAATTTTTGTTTATTGTTTATATTCAAATAATATTTTGAATTCAAGACACACAAATACAAGATATTTGTCAAAATTGCTTTCTCCTATATTTGAGGTTTCGGCATCGAGCCAACTAAAGACGAATAGGCAGAGTATGTCATCTTTCGACTCAGTAAAAATATAATACGAAATTGGCCAAATCAAACAAAAAAATCAGATAAGCAAATCGTAAATATAGTTGACATAAATAAAGTGTGAATTCTTTGAAATGTTTCTCAAATACAAAACAAAATTAGACGCAATATAGATGAACAGTACGATAATGAAAAAAATACAACTTTCGCTATTGTATCCATCAGATAAGCTTAGAAATGCCACAGTGTTGATAGGACGAAATCCTGGCATAAACTCCGACCCTTTTACACTAAAAATATAATTTTTTGATACTATCTGAATGTTTATTAAACACGAATACATTTACGTTGTATTTTTTAAACAATTAACCAAAAACAGATCTTTGCTTCAGTTTCTATTGTAACCATTCAAGAGAGGCATTTGAAAGCAAAACAACCACTCCAGATACAACCCTGGGGCTGACCACGATACTGAGACACGAGGCACCTACCCGAGAAAGAGTATTCAACAACTGTTTGTGGACTCTGTTGGTAAAACGTAGTGCCATGCCTCATTCCCATAGGGGTAGGCAGAGATCACGTCCTTCCACTTGTCATGATCCTTGCATATCTCCTTCGCTTATTTCATTCTCATTAAACCTTTCATAAAAGTTTTTCGGTTTAAAATATTCTGGCCCTTATTTAAAATGTCCTGGATTTGGTCCAGAAACGTTCGCCTTGGTCTTTCCTTTCCAACTTCCCCATTCACTCTTAACTTATAAAGCCTTTTCATCAGTCTCCTTTCATTCATTCTCTCTACGTGTCCAAACCATCTAAGCATACCTTTCCCAATTTTAGTCACTACATCTTCTTTTATAGCATAATGTTCATGCAAATACTTTGGCAGAAATAGAAGCCTTTTAGGATGAGAAAGAGAAGCGTCTTCCTAATATTGTATTGATAGATACCTGGGAATGGCTTTGAAGGACCAAAAGTAGCACGATAGTAACCGGTACAGACATCTTTAAGCGGCCTTTTGTAAGAAGCCAATGTCTTTTCTTTTGTGATACATTGTGAGGAAACCCACTAATCCTGGAGTAATTGTAGAACCCGGGATTAATTCAGGTATTAAATATATCGACAAAGCGATTGAAGTTAACTGAATCAAGACCAACGGAACTGCCAATACTTTCACGAAATAGGCAAAGATTTTTAGAAGCCTTTGATTGCATTTTTATAACCCCAACCTTCAAGTTTTTAGTTCCGATACACCGTTACATATTCTGCAGCTTAGAATTTTACACTGCTACAACGGCTTAGCCTGTTAAGTGGCAATGGAGTCAGGGTGATTGGTCTAAGCCCTAAATATTCACGCATAAGACGCTTGTTCTTAGCAACGGAACTAATAAGCTGTTACTTACACTTATATCTTTCGCCAGTTCTTCCTACATGTACCTTATGAAACCTACCGAGTTGCTGTTAGGTATTTAAAGACACTGCTATTTTGCTTTAGGAAAGAATCACTTACAGGTCACGTAGCGCCGCAGCAGGAAGTAGTGCTGCCGGCGGCAGCGCCGTGATGTTATTATGGGACACGTCTCTGAAACAAATGCGATTACATCAGCTCACTGCTAAATTACTTCTATTACTTCTGTATTAAGGTTCACCAAAAGACATGACACTATATCTATTATATTATTACCTAGTAACAATGAATGACGGAGTCTGTGTTTCATTTATTTTTTTATATGTTTATCATATTTTATCATGACATTGTAAGCCTTGCCGGGGTGATGTGGACGAGACTGGTACAAGATCGGAAACAATGGAATAGGATGGAGGAGGCCTTTTTGTCCAACTAAGCGGCAAACCCCAAATTAAAAAAAAAAATTGACAAATTTAGTATAATTAATAAATGACTATAACCGATTCAAAATATTTTATAATTTGTAATGTATTATTATACTGACATTCTACGTTATTTTATAAATTTTCTTTTCTTTGACATATTAATTTGTTCTATATTTTTTATTATAAGTATTAAATGAAAAACGATTATATGACAAACTTAGATGTAACCAAAAAAAAAAGGAATCCTATGATTAAGTGGAAATAAAAGGCTATATTATATTATATCATTAATAATGAATGACTATCTAATAATTATAATAAATACTTTCTTAACTTAAGTTGGGTTTAGCAAAAGAAGCATAAAAGTAAGATGATGATGTAGATGTAGTGACTAAAATTGAGAAAGGTATGCTTAGATGGTTTGGGCATGTAGGGAGAATGAATGAAAGGAGACTGACAAAAAGGATTTATGAGTCAAGAGTGAATGGGAAAGTTGGAAGGGGTAGACCAAGGCAAACGTTCCTGGACCAAATCGCCCTGGATTTTAAATAAGGGCCAGGTCAAGTGTACTCTAAACCAACGAACTTGTATGAAAGGTTTAATGAGAATGAAAAAAGCGAAGGAGATATGCAAGGATCGTGGCAAGTCAAGTGGTCTTTGTATACCCTTATGGGAATGAGGCGTAATGCTATACAATGTAATACTTTCTTTACAACGTGAGAGCCAAGCTGTAATGGCTGCAAGTCGAATTGGTCCCGAAAAGTGTGCTCGTAGATTCTAGCGTAATTCCGTAGCATTTTTTGTGTGAGAGAACTGGAAGAAGGATATTTGGGTAGTAAAGAACAAAGGAAAAACCTTTTCTACCCATACTATACAAACGAAATCAAAATATTCTTTATTCTAGTAGGCTCATAAAACACTTTTGAATCGTCAGTAGTCCGTCCTGTACCAAATCTAATACCGTTTCGTAAAGTTGATTCAGGTGTTAAGAAACTGACAAGAAACTCAGCGATGACTCTTTTAAATATAGTTTTGTATGTTACAATGTAATATTTTGTCCAAAGTCCAAACACTTTTATCGCTTAAATAATCTTCAACATTATAATATGCCTTTTATAAAACGATGTTTTTGACATATTTCTGAATGCAGAGAATGAAGTAAACGAGAAGTGATTTCTGAACATTCTTTAGTTTAAAATGTAGATAATTTTATTGTTTTTGTTCTTAGAAGTTATTTCACCGATTAGATAGAACATTTTGTAATAGGAGTATTCGACACGGTAACAATAGATTTAAGAGCGTTGTACCAACAATGCTCTTAAATCTAATGTTACTATAGCTAAATTACTGTTATATTATGTAAGGTTTAGATAATGTATATTTTTAGATTTATTCAGCTTGGTGAAGGCGTTTTACAGCACCGAATGTAAAGTTTTATATGAATAAGTAACTGTACTTGGCGGTATCACCCGCGTAGTTCATGATCCCCTGGAGATATGGATAAATTCGTTAATTATCGAATCGAATTGACTATATGAACCATTATCGAATCCAGTTGAATATAAACATAAAATTTCAACAAAATCGGTCAAACCTTTTAGTATAATTTCAGTATTTTCAGTGGCATAAATAGGCACATAAGAACTATATATATGTATAAGATGAAAGAGCAGGTAATATAAAAAAATAAGGTCAATTCCTACGAACCTCGTGAGTTCGTTATATAGAGAATCATTTAACGTGAACTTTCCACTGATGGTGCTGTATATTTTTATGTAAAATAAATTTAATGAATGGAATCCTATGAAAGAAAATTATTCTAACATAAGTGTCATTTAATTCACGTTAAAACAATGTAATCAATTTATTATCTTGCTTTTTTATTATTGCTGACAGGTTCAAGGTTGACTGTTAAGAGGCCTTTTATGGTTTCTACAAAGCATCGAAAGCATCAAGATCGCACAGAAATGTGGTCGCTGACTATGGGCCTCATTTGAAAGGTCAGAGGGCTACTCGGAGTTTCATTACGCGATCAAACAGAAATGAGGAGATCCGTAGCAGAACCAAAGTCACCGACGTAGCCCTACGAATCGCGAACCTGAAGTGGCAATGAGCGGGGACATAGTCCGACGAACCGATGGGCGTTGGGGCCCGAAGGTGCTGGAATGGCGACACAGCACCGGACAACGCAGTGTAGGAAGACCCCCCACAAGGTGAACCAACGATATAAGGAGGGTCGCCGGAAGCCGCTGGAGCCAGGCGGCGCAAGATAGGGCCTTGTGGGCATCATTCCGCGAGACCTATGTCCAGGAGTGGATGTCCATCGGTTGAAGCGACGACGACGACACAGGACCGAACAGGATGTACATAACTTACCACGACCTCCCGGCAGTTCAGGTTCAGACAAATATAGAAAATGCAACTTCCTGAATTCGTCCTACCGAGAATAGACCCCGAGGCTTTTGCTAGCATAGGGAGTCTCTAGCAAAAAACCTTTAAAGAACAGTTTTATATTACTCTGAATGATAAAACAGTGTGAACCAGCCGTAAGAGAGAAATCTCGGAATTCTAAATATCATAGAACATGCAGTGGTCTTAGAGTACCAAAGTGGCCAAGACGCGGGGATGATGGATGGCAGTAATAACGCACCGCGCTCGTTAACATACAGACAACCCCACCACACCCCTACCCCATCCCCCAACTAGGGGAGGCTTCCCTCCATACCCGCAGTTCTTTGAACCCTTGTAATCGGTTGATCGGTTGCTTACAGTAATCAAACGCGTTTACAATTATTTATAACCACATTAAAAACTTTATTACGTGAAATTAATGTTGGAATTTATTGACATTTTATCCATAAAAAGCAATATTTGTTATTTCGTTTTTTAATGCGACTACCGTTTATTCGATTGCGATAAAACTACCAAGTTTTTACTCGCAGTTAAGAGGTTTTATGATACCAAAGGAAAATAGATGGTGTGCAAATTGGCTATATAATGTGGCATTGCAAAGCAAAGCAGGCTTTAGATAGTATGCAAAATAAATAGGATGTAGAGTTTACAAGAAAAATCAAGGTTTTGCGACAGAAACTAATAACAATGCCGTAACTTTATACTGCAGTTTCTGTAAACAATTTTGTTTACAAAAATATCTCTTATTAATATAAAAACACCAACTCATATTAACTAACAACTTTTACGATTTAAATATACACAATTTGCAATCAACTAATTCCTTCACAATTTGAATTTATACAGTTCAGCAATATTTCTATTTAAAACAACTACACACGAAAGCAACTGGAAGGACTGTATTCATACAATTGTTCCGCTTGTTAAAGTTACCTCGTGTTGCATAACATTTCGTAATATTGCAAAATGAATATAGTCTAACATTATGATATAATAATATACAGTATTACAAATATCGGCTTTTTAAGATGAAAAGCTCAACTAATTACGTCACAATTTGAATTTATACAATTTAGCAATATTTCACTTTAAAACAACTACACCACAAAGCAACTGGAAAGACTGTATTCATACAGTTGTTCCGCTTGTTAAAGTTACCTCGTGTTGCATACCATTTCGTAATATTGCAAAATGATTATAGTCTAACATTATGATGTAATAATATACAGTATTACGAATATCGGCTTTTTATGATGAAAAGCTCAACTAATTCCTTCACTATTTGAATTTATACAGTTCAGCAATATTTCTCTTTAAAACAACTACACCACAAAGCAACTGGAAAGACTGTATTCATACAATTGTTCCGCTTGTTAAAGTTGCCTCGTGTTGCATAACATTTGGTAATATTGCAAAATGAATATAGTTTATCATTATGAATATCGGCTTTTGTAAGCATCGCTCTGGTCATCGCTCACTGCCGAACATTGTGATGTTGCCGACGAAGCAAGCTGTGGATGGCCTGACTGGCTTTGGTATCCAGGTGCTCCGCTATGTGATTGGACCATCGCTTCGGACTTCATCCTCTGGGTCTTTTGCCTTCCAATTCCATTTCCAATATAAAGGCTAAAGTGCTACAAATTTTTCCGAAAAGGCTTAATCGATTATAACGGAACACTGATAAATAGCTGATGTTATAATAAGTGGTTTTTTACGGTTAGTTACAAATAATACTATATTTAAACTGTCAAAATTTCGTAGTTTCTTAATATAATTGGGTAGTTTACTCCAATAGAGTTTATGATGTAGAATACTGTGTTATATTTCACACTAAGGCCAAAAGTTCAATGGTCTACACAAGTTACGAGTCTGGTTATAATGTATGTCAATTGGTATTGACCTTTTGCGTGTCATTGTTTTCATTTTCAAAAGTTTTCCTCTACCCCCACTTTAACACGACGCTTAATCTGTAGATATTTGTATATCTGTTTTATTTATAGCCATATATTTAATTGCTATCAATGCAACGGTACCATCGAACTGTGAGAGTGAGAGAATAGAGTGTCGGTCTGTACCCACCGTTACGTTAATGGTCTGCTATTTACCTTTTACCTTTAATGTAACGTTCCATCAAAATCCAAGTTATAATAATAACTTTATTTATTTGGGCATAAAAAAAGAAAGGTACATAATTAGAATACCCTGCACCCCTAAACTAGGTAAGCCCGTGACTTAGGGGTCAGTGTCTTCCCAATTTTATAGTATATTATACGCCTAACCTACTTATATAATACAAAATGAAAACTAAACTTAAAATTAATCCATAATATAAGATATAAATACAATATACATGATTGTGTGTGTGTG
>JACTOM010000931.1:5560621-5572128 GCA_015832385.1 Elymnias hypermnestra
CATATCGATTGGCTCGTGCCATTCGATTTTTATCAATGATTTGGGCATGAGACGGGTCGCCGCGAAATTCGTACCAAAATTGCTCAATTGTGACCAAAAACAGCATCGCATGAACATTGCTAATGAGATGTTAAACTCTGTCCGCGACGACCCAAATTTGCTCCAGAGGGTCATAACTGGTGCCGAATCGTGGGTTTATGGTTATGACGTGGAAACCAAAGCTCAATCATCTCAATGGAAGCTGCCGCACGAACCAAGACCGAAAAAAGCGCGCCAAGTTCGATCGAATGTGAAAGTTTTGCTGACAGTTTTCTTTGATTGCAGGGGCGTGGTGCATCATGAGTTCTTGCCACAGGGAAGAACGGTCAATAAGGAATATTACCTGCAAGTTATGCGCAATTTGCGCGAAGCAATCCGCCAGAAACGCCCGGATTTGTGAAAGAACAAAAATTGGCTTTTGCACCACGATAACGCCCCTGCTCACACATCGTTGCTTGTGCGCGACTTTTTGGCCAAAAACAACACACTAATGATGCCGCAGCCACCGTATTCCCCAGATCTGGCCCCCTGTGACTTTTTCTTGTTCCCTAAACTGAAGAGGCCCATGAAAGGACGACGTTACTCTTCTCTTGACGAGATAAAGACGGCATCGAAGGAGGAGCTGAACAAGATAAAAAAAAAAATGATTTTTTGAAGTGCTTCGAAGATTGGAAAAACCGTTGGCACAAGTGTATAATATCTCATGGGGATTACTTTGAAGGGGACAAAATAGATATTCATGAATAAATAAATAATTTTTGAAAAAACACAAAATTCGCGATACTTTTTGAACACACCTCGTATATATAGTATATTAGAGTAATAAAACATCTTCCGGGGTTCTTCACAATCGAGTTGTGGGGTACGGGCCTCGAGGCAATGCCTCATTACCAGGGCTTATTTTCTCAAGCATCGTTAATGCCCGGTATTTGTGTCTGCCCGTCATTCTAACGAGCTGGTTCCCGCCAGCTTACACCGGCGGAACCATCCAGGTCAATCCGAGTTCTGTCACCGCCGTCGAGTTGTCAACGCCGTCATCTTCACACACACCTGGTGGTGGTGACAGCAGGAGCTCACGAGGTAGTGGGCGCCCAGTCCTTTCAGATCTAGGGTGCTGGCTGGCAATACCTTCTCGCCAACTGCCGGACGAACACCTCCACGGTGGGTGTCTTGGTGTCACGATGAATGATGTCATTCCTGACGTACCTCGGAGCTCCTACTATGAAACGTAGGCACTTATTCCGCTCATTTTGCAGCCTCTTCTTCTGGTACCCTGAGCAGAAAAAGTACCAGGCAGGAGCCGCATACGTCAGTCTGGAACTCGTCTTGCTATGACGCTGGATACAAAACTTCGATGGAAAGCTCATGTTAAAAAGAAACGTGAAGAGCTAGATATATAGAAAGATGTATTGGCTACTTGGAAGGCTAGCAATGACAGTTTCCAATAAGGTACTACTATATAAAGTCCTCATACCAGTTCGGATATATGGTCTTCAACTTTGAGGATATCCTAAACCTAGCAATTACAAAATTATACAAAAGCACTTAGGAACTGCCTCATTGGTCTGCCTCATTGGTCTAGTGGTTAGCATGTTCGACTACAGACACGAGGTCTTGGGTTCGAGTCCCGGGTCGGCCAATTCAAAAATCAATATTGAATTTTCTATTAAGATTTTCTCAATATTTGCCCGAAGTTGGGAAGTTGGCGGTGTAATCCACCCTCGTGCCTCGGAGTGCACGTTAATCCGTCGGTCCTGCGCCTGACCTCTCTCTGGTCGTGTCAGATTCCCGTCACATCGAACTATGAGAGTGTAGGAATAGAGAGTGCACTTGTGTACTATGCCTGCCAATCCGCATTGAAGCAGCGTGATGGGTCTATGCTCTAAAAATCTTTGGTCTGTGAGGTCTGTGCCCAGCAGTCGGACGTTAATAGGCTGCTACTAACTTACACAAACCAGCTTTGTGGTATTCTAAAAGCATCCCAAGGCTTCTTAGTTCAATATTAATTAAAGATGCTAGTGGAAGCTTTATTCACAATACCAAATTTAATTCAATGGCTTTACTCCATCCAAAAAAAGGTCCGAGGTCCGACCTCGACCCGCCGCAGCGCGTAGGTGAGTGGCGCGCCGACACGCGCACGCCCAGCGCATATGCCAACGTGACATACAAGTTTATAATACTGTATGCACTTAGTATTAGTGGCAATAATGACTTGTTATTTAAACCAGTGGTAATAAATTCGACCATAATTAATTTAAATTATAAATTTGAACATTATTAAAGTTCTACTATCAAAGAATATGCTTCTATAATCACAGATTTTGCAAAGGATACACCTGTTATTTTTTTATTAAAAGCAAAAAATGTTTAAAAGAAAGACTATCGTTTTTATTTTTTTTATCACTGCCTGCCTCATTGGTCTAGTCGTTAGCATGTACGACTATAGACATGAGGTTCTGGGTTCGAGTCCCAGGTCGGGCCAATTCCAAATCGATACTGACTCTTCTATTAAGATTTTCCTGCGCCTGATCTCTTTCTAGTCCTGCCGGATTGCCGTCACGTCGGACTATGAAAGAATAGGGAGTACACTCGTGTACTATGCAACGTGGTGGTTCTATGTTCTATAAACCCTCTCTTATAAGAGTGAGCCTGTGCCCAGCAGTGGGACGTTAATGGGCTTCTACATCAATTCCTATGTCGAACTGGACTCGACAATATAATAAAGCATTCTTCAAAGTAATTAATATTATTAAATATATTTTTATTTTCGATACCAAATATACCTTATTCTAGTACTGTAATCGAAAATTTGTACTTTTTAAAGTAAATAGCAGCCCTTTAATGTCCCACTGCTGGGCACAGGCCTCCTCACTCCGAGGAGCGAGGGTTTTTAGAGCATAGACCCACCACGCTGCTCCACTGCGGATTGGCAGGCATAGTACACAAGTGCACTCCCTATTCCTTCACTCTCATATTCCGATGTGACGGGAAACCGACACAACCGGAGAGAAATCAGGCGCAGGACCGACGGCTTAACGTGCTCTCCGGGGCACGGGGGTGGATCACACCGCCAACTTGTACTTTTTAATTCTTGGTAATGTCTCCAAATAAGGAGTAATATATTAAGGAGTGCAATGGGTTAATAATAATAAATTCTTATTCAAGGCAACATTCGGCTCAAATTGTTAGTATACAAAAATAGTGATCTTACAATTAAAAATGTTCATGAACAAAAACTTATACGAAAACAATTTTTTTATATAAAAACTCTTTATCGTTTGATAAATGTCTGACAAATAATATAAATATGTTCTCAATTTGACCACAGACTAACAATAAACAAAAGAATGCGTGTATGTGTCCCATACATGGATGCAAACTTTTCTAATATAACCTCTTTAGTATTTTTGACAATATAAACTTATCTAATGTAACCTTATGGGGTTTGACATATTTGTCAGAGATTAATTGAAATGTGTGTCACATAGTAGTAAAAATGAAATAAAATAAAATAAAATGACAGTGTGTGTAATGTTTCGTTTACTGATTTAATGTATTTTATATGCATAATTAGAAAATGGATTAGCAATCTGCACGCCTACTCTTTTTTTGCATTTATAATATTAGCAAGGATAAGTATTATAAAAACACCAATTCACTATGTAAATACGAGTATATACAACTTGCACTGTACTAATAATTATTTCACTATTTGAATTCATAAAATTTAGCACTTTCTCTTTAAACCAACTCCTGCTGGAAGCAGCTGGAAAGACTGTAGTAACAAAATTGTTCCGTTCGTTAAAGTCACCTCGCATTGCATTGCATTTCGTAATATTGCACAATGCTTTTAGTATTTTAAGTGTTACCACTATTCTACTTAATAACTCCCAACGTTTAAGAATTATCAGAGTTGACGCTTCATTCCGAAAATAGGCTGCATTATAATGAAAAATTAGGTTTTTATAAGCTGGTAAATCTCGGTATGAGCGAAATATAGTCTAGATTGATTCTGCCATATTAATCAGGTTTCTAGTGAGTCTGGATTAGTAACACATCAAAGCTTTGTGCTTAATAGAAGTGAGATTATAGGCACATGTGTGCAAGGAGTTGGAGACGGTTGCGGCCGCGGCGAAGGGTAAGCTCGTCGAGTCGCCGCGTGGAATACATTACTTGTACATTTTACTCGTGACCTACATTACATGTAGCAATTGGATGCTATTCGATATCTATTCAGAACTCGACGCAAGGAAAATTGTCTGTTCACGTAATGTTAAATATGTCTTCTACATATAATTTCATGAACCATATAATTCATTGACAGCTTCGCCGTCACAGTGGTGCGAGTAATCGCTTTATTAGCAAAGGCCCCAGGTATAATCCCCGGTAGGACGAATTTAAGAAATATTTTCTAATTTGTCTGAGTGGTGTAGAAACCACAAGAGGTAAATTCCCTTTTAATAGATTAGCCCTCAGGTGACAGGTGTTATAACAGGAAAGCGTTTACCTGTCAGCTATAAAAAAATAACTCAAATACAGTCTTTCTACATGCACATACACATAGAAACATACGCATGCATGCACATGTGTAACGATTCGCAAAGTAATATTGGTCTAGTAGTGAGATACATGGATTATTATTCAGAGAAGGCGCAAGTTTGCATTATGGTTCTATTTATCCCAAGAAACTACTAGATTTTAGAGTTTAATAACACTTCGATGTTAAGGGTGATACCCTTAACCTATTGAATGTTATACACTTGGTGCAATTATTATCAGTCACATTTATCTTCCAATAAATATTCGAAATTCACGACTGTTTGGACTAAAGTACATATCTATTTTTAATACTATTTGGGATTCATAATTTCCATGAATTACGACTATATTAATACATGAAGCAAAAACATTGCGTTGACGGAAGAGTATGATATTTCACACACTTTAGTTTATATAGAGAAGGAATGGAGAATGATAATATTTCAATAATATACATTGAATGAAAACTAAAACAATATCTACACTACTACTATTTGACATAACCTCTCATATATTCATCTGTCATTAGATGACAATTATGTCAAACGCAAATAAGGTTATATTAAAAGCACTAAGGAGGTTACATTAAAATAGTTTCTATAGTAGTTAAGTTTACCTAAAATTACCGATGTTTCTGATGATGATCTTGCTATAACAAATAGAACAACAAAATAATTATCGAAGTTCGTCCAGCCGTGCAGGCCTGATTCAGTGACAGGGAAATAGGGCTCATTTTTATGCAAATAGATTATTGCAACAACTTTTTTGGAGTACAATCTTTGATAACCTTAATTCAAAGTATAATGTGGTATTACAGTATTTTTAGGCATAGGGTATAGGCGGCATTATTAGTATATTATATACAAAAGACAATACATTAGGGGGGATAGTCTGTTTATACATAGCATCACGCCTCATTCCCGTAGGGGTAGGCAGAGACCACGTCCTTCCACTTGCCACGATCCTTGCATATCTCCTTCGCTTCTTCCAGTCTTATTAAACCTTTCATACAAGTTCGACGGTTTAGAGTACTCTTGACCTGGCTCTTGTTTAAAATCCAGGGCGATTTGGTCCAGGAACGTTTGCCTTGGTCTACCCCTTCCAACTTTCCCATTCAATCTTGACTCATAAATCCTTTTTGTCAGTCTCCTTTCATTCATTCTCTCCACGTGCCTAAGCCATCTAAGCATACCTTTCTTAATTTTAGTCAGTACATTATCTTTTATATCACAACGTTCTCTTATCACACTATTTCTTACTTTGTCACTCAGTATCAATCCACTCATACTTCTCAACTCTACCGCATTCATTTTACTTTTATGTTTCTTTTGCTAAACCCAACTTAAGTTAAGAAAGTATTTATTATAATTATTAGATAGTCATTCATTATTACTGGGTAATAATATAATAGACTTAGTGTCAAGTCTGTTGGTGAACCTTAATACAGAAGTAATAGAAGTAATTTAGCAGAACGTTCCCTTTGGTCTTTCCCTTCCAATTTTCCCATTCACTCTTGATACATAAATTCTTTTAGTCAGTCTACTTTCATTCTCTCTACGTGCCCAAACCGTCTAAGCATACCTTTCTCAATTTTAGTCACTACATCTTTTATTCCACAACATTCTTTTATCACACTATTTCTTATTTTGTCACTCAGTTTCAGTCCACTCACACTTTTCAACGCTCTCTAGACCAATTCTTTTACAGAGAAAAGCATACCAAATGGGAAGCTTTACCATTATTTATACAACAAAAAACGTCGTTTTTTATTGTTTTTTAATGGTCGTTTTTTTACATGTTTAATATTTATATGTATTGTATATATATGTATTGTATAGTTGTGTGCTTTTCTATGTATTTTTGTTCTATACATTTTAGACACCACCTACCCGCTTTTTTTAATAAAATTTCCTTAACCCTAAGGCAGAAATCTCTACCTTCCTCTATACTGATTCAGTAGGGTTAAGTTTCAGAAACATTGGAATAATAATTGGACTTTCACAGTACATCGCAAGGAATAATCTCAGATATATTAATGTAATCAATATCAGATACGAGAAAGAATTTTATGTCCATTAGGCAAGAGGCCTGTTTCCTAATAATGCCCACGTTTTGCCACGCACTCGAATTAGAACTAGTTGCGGACAATCGACATTTGTGAGAGTATATTGCTCGCATATAAACAACACCACGGCCAATCCAATGTAACGCGTTTGGTAAATTACACTGTGTGCAATACGCATATTATTATATAAACGACATGGAATTTACTAAATAGGCTTAACAAGCTCCTTTGAATTCATTATTGGTGTGTCAGTTAGTTAAAAATCTACTAACGTACATTTGGACGTGTTGCGTATGTAATTTAAGATACTAAACCAAATATACGCATAAGAAAATCTTTTTTTTTATGTTTGTTACCACATATTTTCCGACTGGGTGGACCGATCTTGATGATTTTTTTATATGAAAGGTGGTGCTCGTCATAGGCTCTCATTTAATCCAGTTCTGATGACGGCATCCATGAGAAAACTGGATAAGTCTTAAATTTACATAAGCATGTGCGCAAAAAATGGACGAATAACTCAAGATCACGCCAACCGATTTCGATGTTTGGTTAGGTTCTGATGATGGGATCTATGACAAAGTGACGGAACTCTTCAATTCTTAGAAGCAAATTAACGATACTCGGCAGAATATTCTATAGGCTATCCAGACATTTGAGTTGCCTACCGTAACTTCGGTATGGTCAAGTGCTAGTCGTAGTTAAATATGAAGATCAATGGATCTCCTCAACGGCTTACAGTAAGGGTGCGGTTTATGGCAGAAAATATAAGTGTCCGTAATCAAATAGCAATAAGCTTACGTTTGTTGTTGCATTGCAATATTTAAAAGGTGAATTATGTGTGAAGCGGTGGTAGCAGAGTCTGGGGGGGGGGACGTTTGCGTGTTAGTGTTGTGCTCCATTAAAAGACTGGCGATAGAGGGGTGGCAAAATAACCGACCTGTATCAAAAAATAAGTATAAGAATACGAAGAACACTATAAAAGAGTACGCAATTAATTTTTACTTTTTAGAGCATATTTATATATTTGTAAGTCTGTTATAAAGGCAGTTCTTTTTTGTTATAATTTTTATTTATTAAATCGTCATTTGGGTGTGCGTTGGTAAGGAATTTAACACCAGTAGGTAACAGATATGAAATATGCCAAAAAAGCCTTAACAGCTTAGAATTCAACATCAGACTGCCCGTTAGTAACGAAACTACTGCCATTTTGTTCTTTGTCTGATAGATTTACCTGACAAAGATTGCTTTAGCCATAAGGCCACCTTAATCTTTTACTCTTTTTGTATATCTGCTTTATACGCAATACGCTTCTTATTTATATAAGCAGTAAGCACTTAATCAAATCATAATCAAGGTCTTTTAAATCGTCATCAATCTGTCCATTGGTAAAGATTGTAAAGCTGTCACTGCAGAGCAATATCACAGCATTATTGAGTCATGTGATTAAAATGAAAATATCCCTTTTTCCTATTAAAAAGGTGATTGAAGCCGTCTTTTAGAATATAGTATAGATCGCTTCTCTAAAGACCTTACTATGTGTATCTCAGTTCAAAATCGATACTTTCTAACGTTCCTGTATAAAGATTCTGGTCGCTCGGAAACTAAAATAGAATATATCCTGTGAACTGTTATACTTAGTATTACATTTTTAATAACTGAAGTTACATAGTATTCATTAGTACCTATATTTAAGGACTATAAGGTCAAGTGATGATTAATAAAACTGTAACAAGTGTTATTTAAACGTCATATTTGTTTTATGATTGTAGATACATAGTTAAAGCTACAGTTGTCTTTATAGCCTTCTAGAGTAATAATGATACAATTGTTACCAATTAAATATTAAGTAGAATGATGCAATCCTGCTTCCGTATAAGGAGATATAAATGTTTCTTATGTTTTCATTTAAGAAATGAAAGGTTTTCTTGGAAAAGTGATTCAAGTATCAAAAACTTTTACTGTGATATTGTTTTTTACCATCAAAAACCATCAAAAACACCCGAAACAAAGAGACAGCTAACTGAAAGATAAAGGGAAGTAATAGCCCATTAAAATTCCACTTCTGGGCACAGGTCTCCTCACTCAAAGGAGAGAGGGTTTTTAGAGCATAGACCCAACTTGCTCCTCTGCGGGTTGGCAGGCATAGTACACAAGTAAACTCTGTTACTCCGATGGACGAAAATTCGATATTCCTCACTCATACTCGTAGGAGAGACGAGGCCCAGGACCAATGGCTTAACGTGCTCTCCAAAGCACGGGGGTGGAGCACACCACCAACTTCCAACTTCGCGGAAATATTGAGAAAATCTTAATAGAAAACTCAATATCAATTGTGGAATTCACCCGACTCGGGACTCGAACCCAGGACCTAATTGTAATCGAACATGTTGAACACTTGACCAATGAATTAGACAGCCAACTTATTTGAATATTGTTATCCTTCAAAACACGATTGCTGGCGGATATTGGCAACTATATATAATGTCTATTCGTCCCAGCACAAGGTGAAGATCCAAAAGTTATGGCCTGCAACATTCAAGGTGTGCAGTTTTGATTATTTGTCTGTAGTTTATAAATAAAATCCAACCATTGAAAGCTCGATATATTTGCTCGTTGTATATCACAAATTCAGACTTGCCCCACTAATTTGGTCTTTTTACACTCTTATCAAACGTAAGATAAGTAATAGCTTACTAATGACCTGCTGTTCAATGACCACCTCGCTTTAAGAGAGTTTGAAACTTAAGTCCCACCACAAAGTTCCAATTCGAAATAATAATTTACAAACACCCCAAAATTGCTTTCGATGTAACAAAAAAAAACTGATTTTGAAACAAAAATTAAGTAGATAGTGTTCCCTAACATTTTCGATAGTTTAGTTACGACCTCTCTTTATAAAAAGCTACATTTCTAACCACCATGGTATCATGGCTTACTCAATCTCATTAAGTCTGTATATATGATGTCTCTTTTTACGAAATGAGACACGAGACTACATCATTATTTGCTATTCAAAAATACATAATCATCATAAATAATAATATCATGGCTTATTAGATCTCATAAGTTCGTTAAATATGATTTAGATAAGTATACTGGGAACTAGACACGAAACTACATCGCTGCTTGCTTTGCAATAATACATATATCAATCATGGCTTACTAATTCTCATTAGTTCCTTAAATATGTTTTGGAAGAGTCAAATGTAAATTAGACGGGGAACTACATCGCGACATTACGTAACGTCGCCGTCGTTTTAACCGATGGACGTCCACTGCTGGACATAGGTCTCACGAAATGTTGCCCACAAGGCCCGATCTTGCGCCGCCTGGTTCCAGCGGCTACCGGCGACCCTCCTTATAACGTCGGTGCACCTTGTGGGGGGTCTTCCTACACTGCGTCGTCCGGTGTGGGGTCGCCATTTCAGCACCATCCGGCCCCAACATCCATCGGTTCGTCGGACTATGTGCCCCGCCCATTGCCATATCAGGTTTGCGATACGTAGAGCTATGTCGGTGACTTTGGTTCTGCTATGGATCTCATCATTTCTGATTTGACTGCGTAGAGAAAGTCCGAGTATAGCCCTGTCCATCGCACGCTGAGTGACTCGTAAGCTTCCGAATGAGGCCCCATAGCCAGCGACCCCGTTTCTTATCCGTAGGTAAGCACTGGCAACACGCACTGCTCGAAGACTTTAGTCTTCAGGCACTGAGGGATATTGGACGAAAATACATATGTTTTCGTTCAACATTATGTATAAATACATGTATTTGTCATGGCTCATTAATTATTAAATATGATTTAGAAGCGTCTACTGGGATTTCGACTTAAATAAATCGCGACTCTCTATGCAAGAATACATACGAGTATATTTATAATGGATTATTCATTCTAAGTCTTTAAATATAATTTTGCAGTGTTTGTAAGACAAGATGTTTGATGTTAAAAGACAGTGTTTATAAGATATGGGAATAAGACGCGGAGTTACATCGCGACTCTCTTTGAATACATACATACATACGAGGTGTGTTCAAAAAGTATCGCGAATTTTGTGTTTTTTCAAAAATTATTTACTTATTCATGAATATCTATTTTGTCCCCTTCAAAGTAATCCCCATGAGATATTATACACTTGTGCCAACGGTTTTTCCAATCTTCGAAGCACTTCAAAAAATCATTTTTTTTTTTATCTTGTTCAGCTCCTCCTTCGATGCCGTCTTTATCTCGTCAAGAGAAGAGTAACGTCGTCCTTTCATGGGCCTCTTCAGTTTAGGGAACAAGAAAAAGTCACAGGGGGCCAGATCTGGGGAATACGGTGGCTGCGGCATCATTAGTGTGTTGTTTTTGGCCAAAAAGTCGCGCACAAGCAACGATGCGTGAGCAGGGGCGTTGTCGTGGTGCAAAGGCCAATTTTTGTTCTTCCACAAATCCGGGCGTTTCTGGCGGATTGCTTCGCGCAAATTGCGCATAACTTGCAGGTAATATTCCTTATTGACCGTTCTTCCCTGTGGCAAGAACTCATGATGCACCACGCCCCTGCAATCAAAGAAAACTGTCAGCAAAACTTTCACATTCGATCGAACTTGGCGCGCTTTTTTCGGTCTTGGTTCGTGCGGCAGCTTCCATTGAGATGATTGAGCTTTGGTTTCCACGTAATAACCATAAACCCACGATTCGTCACCAGTTATGACCCTCTGGAGCAAATTTGGGTCGTCGCGGACAGAGTTTAACATCTCATTAGCAATGTTCATGCGATGCTGTTTTTGGTCACAATTGAGCAATTTTGGTACGAATTTCGCGGCGACCCGTCTCATGCCCAAATCATTGATAAAAATCGAATGGCACGAGCCAATCGATATG